>APFE031368401.1:110739-160105 GCA_000404065.3 Pinus taeda
AGATGGATGGGTTTTCTACAACAGTTTCATTTAGTCATCAGATATAAAAAGGGCATACATAATAAAGTTGCAGACATGTTATCTAGACCCATTATACATGCATCTACTATACTTAAGCATAATTTTGTGTTACATTGGAGTTACATTGAACAATATGCTCAAGATATAGACTTTAAAGATGTATTTGCAACTTTAAGTCAAGACAAACAACTAGAAGAATTGGATTATCATGTAAAGGACCGACTCTTATATCAGTGTGGGAAGTTATGCATTCCACAAACTGAAAGAGTAAAGATAATTTGAGAAGCACACACTTCTCTAGTATCAGGTCAGTTTGGGGTAAGTAAAACAGTTGCACAGCTACAAAGATTTTGTTATTGGCCAAAAATGAATGAGACGGTTTCTAGATATGTAAGAGGGTGTACTATGTGTGCCAAAAGCAAGCCCAGCAATAGAAAACTAGGCTTGTACACTCCATTACCAGTTCCTACTCACCCTTGGGAAAGTGTTTCCATGGATTTTGTTGGAGGATTGCCTAAATCTAGGAAAGGTCATGATTATCTATATGTTGTTGTGGATAGGTTCAGTAAAATGTGTATTTTGTTACCTTGTAATAAACAAATTACAGCTAAACAAACTGCAAAACTATTCTTTGAACATGTACGGGTTCATTTTGGATTACCCACTTCCATTGTATCTGATTGAGACACCCAACTTGTGGGGAAGTTTTGGTCAAGTATGTGGGAACTAATGGACACCAAACTGAAGAAAAGCATAGCTTTTCATCCACAAACTGATGGCCAGACAGAAGTAGTCAGTAGGACAGTGATCCAGTTACTCAGAGGATATTGCAGCAAGCATCCTAAGCTTTGGGATGAACATTTATGTTATGTGCAACATGCTTACAATGGAGCAAAACATTATTCTACACAGAGATCTCCTTTTGAGACTTGTTTTGGTTTCACACCAAGGTCTCCTTTCAATTTTTTCTTTGTTAAAGACACAACAGTTGAGGGACACAGTGATGTGGACAGGGCAACTAGGTTCATTGAACAAATCCAAGAGATCCACTAGGTAGTACAAGAATAGCTAGAAAAGAGCAAAGCCAAATGCAAGGAAAGGCATGACAAGCATCGGATGGAGCATAGTTTCCAAGTTGGTGACCAAGTCTGACTGTATATCAGCAAGGACACGATGCAAGGTGAAGGTAAAATGCTAAAGCCTATCAAGTATGGACCCTTCAAGATACTTGAGAAGATTGGTGAGAATGCTTTTCACCTTGATCTACCAGCTTACATGCACATCTACTCACTCATAAATGCAGATTGCTTGAGATTGTTTGAACCTTCACTAATTGAGGATCCCGAATAGCAGAGTCAATTGCCTTCTATTGATGACTTGTTACCTAAATATCTTAATGAATTGCAGGAAGAAACAGTTCTAGACAGGAAGGTGAGGACGACGCGTAGAGGAGATGTTGAGTACCTCAGAGTAGGGCTCAAGGGTTCAAAGCCAAGCAGTGCAAAGTGGATAAAGATTGGACAAGTGAGACAATTGTACCCTCACTTAGTCGATGCTTGAAAACCAAATTTTGGTGGTCCAAAAGATTTTTCAGTGGGAAGGTCGTGATCCGAATTAGATCCATGAAAAATTATCAAGTGCCATGACTATATCAAATCAGGACAAACTTTGAATCTATGAACAAAGAGCTATCAGGAAGACCTCTAGATAGTGGTAGTTTGCAGCCAGTAAGGAACGATGAGGACCTCAGTCAAAGCGCGCTGACCAAGGCCCATGGAGACCGCGCAGGAGGCAAAACTGGTAGTTAGGAAGCTTGGTTCAGGGAACAGAGGCCATTTCTAATCGCGCATCACTGGGAAAACCCCCTCAAGAAGGAGAAGCCCCGAGCACTTGGTCGCATGGGAAGACAAGAAACCGTAAGGAAAGCGCTAAGGTGAAAGGCAGGTCCCGCGCTCTAAAACTGGCAGTATATCGGAGGCACATTGGGGCGGTAAGCAAATTTGGCAGAAAATGAGAGATTCCATTCATCACACGATGTGTGTCTGGCAGATGGGAGAGAAAAACGCCTCTCATCATGAGCTAACAGTTAAGCAAGTCAACCACGCAAAATGAGCAAACACTGTAGGATCTGGGGACTCCAGATCTGACAGCGGAGATTGCGCCTGATGCGAAAATTGAATTTGACAGGGAAATTAAGCCGCAACATACAAAAGTTTGATGTTCGATTTGACTGCTGAGTTGGCGGATGAATTATTCCATAGTGTAGCTAAAAAACTAAACCGTTGAGGAAGAGTTAGCGCAGTTTGTGAGAGAACAAGTGGCCACTTCCCTGTGGGACGTTGGCGATGATGCAGAGGCAAGGAACTCCAAGCGAACAACAGCAGGCGATCTGAAGGGGAGGAAGAGGAAGCAAATAGTCAAGGATAGATTGGCTTTAATCCATGAATAAATAGACAGAACAGAGAGAGAGCACGATAAGGAAGAACGAAAGAAGAAAAACAGTGGCCGAAAAGGAAAAAAGAGACAGTGAAGCAAGAAGCAGAAAATAGAGAGCCGACCTAACCTAAAGCAACATCGAGTAGACAGAACCAGGCTTGAGAGGTTTGAGCCATCCCTGTGAGGATATCTGTTAGGAATTGAGCACCATCGGACTCATCCCATTAAAGACCAGAGAGGTCAGAACCTGGTAAGAAAAGAGTTTGTGCACTCTAGTGGCTTGGGGAATCTAAGAACCACCCTACTAAGCATCCTCTCTTTCAGGAGACTCATGTTGAGCTCCTCATCGTAAATCTCTTCTTTAAAGACACAATAAAATAAGGCCACCACTGAGAGCTGGACCAGAGATGTAGCCCTGGAGAATAGGGTGAACTCCTTATTATTGCGTTGTGTTCTTATCTTTTCTTACAGTGTTTCCCTTACTATTTTCCATTTCCCAGTGTCTGGTATTTTGCAATCTAATTGATCTGTTGCCTAAAATAACATAGACACACACCATCACATGAGTCTGTAATACCTTCATTCATTATTTAATTAACTGAGATCACTCACAAGTGATTTTCAGATCAACATTAATAGTATAAACCTCAAAAATATTAAAATATTAAATGAGTTATGGTTTTTTGGTCATGTGGTATTGATAGGACATGGTGTTGGTTCGTGGTGTTTTAACAATCCCTATTTATAGATCATGAAGCTCCACGGTAGATGGGGGTAAACTCCATGGATAAGAATCTTGTTTCATGTTTTTTCAAATGTATATTCATCTAAACTCATTTTCTATGCAGTCATGGTACACACATCACACACAAAAATAATTCGTATATTACCTTCAAATCCAAATTACAAGTCACATAAATAGTGCTCATGAGATTCAATAGATTCCAAACAAGGGGAATATTTTTGAGAAAATATCTCAGCAAAACTCCAACAACCAATAACCCAATCCTACCTATATACTAATGCAAACATTATTCCAAGTCCCCCTTTAATGCTTACATTACATCATTACAAATATTAATACAAAAATTAAAAAATTACAATTCACATGTCACATATGTCTGACTAGTCTTCCACGACACTTATCCCCACTCTGAAGTCTCCCGGACAACGCTCTTTTCACCACCACAATCTTCGAGCTTCCCATTCAACTCATTTAAGACATAATCACCTCTAACCATCTTTGATTAATTTTATATAATTGACACTTCTCGATCTTCTAAAGGACAATTTCAATAATGAACTGTATCTAATAGTCAATTATGCAACTAACATTTTTACACACATGGATCTCATAACATAACATGTAACTTATGTTCTTGAAGCATGTAGCACAACAAGATCCATCAACAAATAACAGATTCATACAATGAAATTAGCAACACATTCTTTTTGCACCAAAAAACAAAGGGAACTACTAATTTAATTATATTAATCTGTTTATTAAATAGTTATGCACTTCCGATTTACAAACCTAAAAAAATGTGATTTTAATAGTGCAAACATGATTTCTTTAATGAAAATATTATAACTAGATCAACACACTCGTTTTATTGCTAGCTAGCCAAATTATTTGATGTGCAATTTACTGAGTGGACCCGTGGCAATCAAATTGTGTGCCACATAAGATTAATGTAAAGCATGGCTCCAACTATAGTAATGTTGTCCCAACCTTGCAGCAGATTTACTACACTATTGTTGCTTCACTGCGCAAGTCTTGACGTTATTGTCAGCGTCCATGTTGCATTGAAACACAACTTTGATGAATTGCATGGCTTATGCCTCAAGTAAAAGTCAACAACATATTCTAACAAGTCCAATGGTGTTATAGTGGTAGCTACAAGGATTGATCTTGGGTCTCCCATAGATTAGGACTAGCAGTTATAGATTCACTAGATGGTTAAAAAAAAAAAAAAACCAGTCCAATAATATGAATTTTCTCTTTAGAAATGTTAGTGTGGCCTTTTTGGGCCATCTAACATCAACTTCCACCAATCGAGCTGCATAAAGGTCACATTGATCCAACAAAAGACCCACATCGATGACAGGAACTATGTCCTTCTTATATATTCTGAGAGGATTATAGTTTCACAAGCCAACTAAGACCATCAACATAACTCTGTCCTCTTTAATGGATTCAATGGAAGCTCGAGATGAAAGCTTCAATTATCCACTCAACATTTAGACGAAGCAATGAATACACAACAATGCACTGGCGGATGCTGCAACTCTTCAAGGTTGTTTACAACAGAACGTAACAAACTAATAGTGGATCAATCAAGGGTGTAGCAAGCTTTGCAGAAAGTAAGAGGATGCTTAGTTGACTTTGAAAGCCTGTAGCGAAAGGAAATTCTCACGCAACAAACTCAACATGTAGTCACACCGTAAATAAAACTCACACACTATCATATTTATGTACATAAAACAAAAAGAAACTTAGATTTCTTCTATTTTTTTGGGGCTTCCTTTGAGGAAGTCAAGCTCATAGAAGCTTTGATATCAAGAAATAAATTAGAAGAGAAATCATGGTACACAAATCACACACAAAAATAAGTCGTATATTATCTTTAAATCCAAATTACAAGTCACATAAATAGTTCTCATGAAATCCAAAAGATTCCAAATAAGGAAAATATTGTTGAGAAAATCTCTCAGCAAAACTCCAACAACCAAAAACCCAATCCTACATATATACTAATGTAAGCATTATTCTAAGTTTTTTTATAAATTACCATTTATGATGTCTCATGAATGTGAATAACCCTTAAAACAAAACAAAATAAAACTAAATTTATATAATAATCTATAAATAATTTTTACATTTATATGATAAATTTGGAATCAAAAACATAAAACCACATGGACTAAGTTGCAATAGAAATTCATTGTATTCTGGTGGTGTAAGTATTCTTTTGCCCTGATGGAGACCTTTGGCAGCAGGGAGATTTCGGCAGCTGGCACAGAGTCGGATCTAGGCCCGTAGGGCCGAGGATAGGGCCCATCAAACAATGGATGGGGTGGAGGCAGCGGTAGTCCGTTCGCAATGGTGAAAGCAAGACAGGAGATCGGCAGGTGGAGGTTTCGGACACCATGCAATAGACACCTGGAGGACACAACAAACAGTAAATTGAGAAGGTAATTTACCTCAGGGGAAAATAGGATCAGGACTTTCGGTCAAAGACTCCTCAGCTCTCGACAAGCCGACAAGCGAAATGCGACAAGCGAAGTAACCATGGTTAATCCAAATGAGGGCATTGACTTAGACCCAGCTATGGAGGACATTCTCTCTGTCTGGGGGAAATATCCAACCGTTCAGAACATTGAGCGTTACTTTGGCATGGTGGAAGCCCTACCCTCTTCTCCGTTCTGTCGGGAATAAAAAAGATCGCCCCTAACCCTCTCTAATTCGGCCAAGGAGCTGCAAGGGACGGCAGCAGTGCAACAAGGGGGAAAGCTCCAGCATCAACTTCAAAGGTCAAGCAAGGAAGCCCCTCAGACAGGCCCTATCAATCCACACTTCGGGAGCAAAGGGAAACTAGGGTTTGTAGGTCTGATTCTCTCTGGCGGTCTGGAAGACATAGTTAATCTCGGATCAAAGCTAAGGCAAAGCCCTGTAGGCGACGCGGGAAGATCTGCAACAATTACAAGGGTCTCATTTGCGAAGAATAAAAACAGCCCAAAGGAGATTGGATGGAAGGATCAGGGCTTCGAGGAATACCAGGACCCAAGGGGGGAAGACAGTCGAGCAAACCAGGGGTTTCAGGTAACAAATCAATCTCTTTTTGAGTCCTTGAATCTTTCTCCAAATTCTTTGAAAGAGGTCTTCTCGAAGTCAAGACCTCTACTCCAGACCTCCGGCCCGAGCCCCCAAAGAGGACAGCAGGAGAATGAAGACCTAAGAGACTCGGGCAGAGGAATAAAATCCACAGAGGGGCAAAGGAAAAAGCAGGGACTGATAAAATCCCAAGGGGTAGAAGGAAATCTGGTGTTGGGAATGGATGTAAAAATTGAAGAAGTGCTGGAGGTAGCAGAATGCACCCTGGTCGGCAGAGCAAAAGGAAAGAAATTCTCATCAGACTACATCCAATCTTGGGGGAAGCAGAAATGGCAATTGGACCTAATCGGAGAATTCCGGGTCTTGACTTTAGCAAAAGGGTGGTTCTCGGTCCGATTCGAAAACAAAGAAGCAGCAGAATGGGTGCTGAAGAGGAATTGGTCACTCGGGAACATCCTGGTGCTGTTCAAAAAATGGAGCCCTATGTTCGATGCAGCCCATGAAAAAGCAGATGTTTTCCCAGTTTGGGTAAGAGCGCCAGGGTTACCATCGTTCCTCTAGGTCGAGTCGGTGTTCAAGGCGATTGGGAACAGACTGGGCACTTTCTTGGAGGCAGACATGTCATTCCAGGAAACATACAACAGGGCAATGGCACGGATACTGGTAAGCCTCAATCCAAGCGGAGGATTGGCAGAGAAGATTAACCTCCAATACAAAGAATACATATTTGAACAAATCCTGGATTATGAATTCTTGCCGTTCCGTTGCCATAGATGCCACGAGTATGGGCACTTGGCTAAGGAATGCCCCTTAGGAAGACGGTGGAGAAGGTTCCAGAGAATGAGGGAGAGGCCGGAAAAGACCAATAGACGCTTCCAGTTTCAAAAAACCAAGGAGATATCGGAAGTTCAGGAAGATGAAATAATGGATTTAGACCCGCAACATGGGAGCCAAGACCAGCGAGCAGACTTTCAGGAACCTCCGAAGGATTTGACAGAAGATGGACCAGATCCAGGGAAAGCAAAGGAGAACCTAGACGATGCTCCTCCGAGCTCAACCCCAAGCCCAGCCGAGGATCCAAAGGGTACGATCTTGAATCCAAAACATTCTTCTTTTCCAAATAATGAAAATAAAGATGAATGCTTGGATGAATGTTTAGCCTCTGATCCTCTCAATAATATCTCCCCTTCTGAATTAAATGCTAATAATGCAAAGATGGACGATGGCAATTTGGAAAATTGTATTGATATTATCTCAGTAGCTATACCCTCCTTAGATCTGAATTGTGACGGGTGTTGCCCTGAAACCTCCTCTCAGGCTCCGCAACCTTTATGCCCTTATAACCTTCGCTCTCAGGACAACAAACCTGCTCCTATGTCATCTATGGGAGGCATAGATCCATCCACCTCCCAGAGTCAGCCCGAGAAAAAAAGGGGTAGAAAATCCAAGCTTTCTATGGCCCAAGTCTAGGCAAAATTCGATGTGGTAGACGGGAAGAAACAATCCATCACAGGGGCACTTAGAGCAGTGCAAAGCCCCGTTTCTGCCCTAAAATGATCATAACCTCATGGAACGGTAGGGGTTTAGCCAGTAAACCCAAAAAATTGGCTCTTAGGGATCTAGTTATGAACTCTAAGGTGGATGTACTCTTTCTTCAAGAGACCCTGGGGAACGGGGAGGAAATCAAATCAATGTTAAATGCACTTCTACCAGGGTGGAAATTTACAGCTTTAGACTCTGATGGCCACTCAGGAGGTTTGGCTGTAGGATACAGAGAAGGAAGAATCAAGATCAGGAATCAATGGGGAATGAAGCAGGTGATGGGGCTAGAATGTCAGACTACAGAATTTGATTTTCCTTTAACTATCCTAAATATTTATGGGCTGTGCCAAGGAAAGATACCATTCTGGAATGGATTGATGGAGAACTCGCTTGTGAAGAATAATTACATGGTGATGGGCGGTGATCTAAATTTCTCATTAGGAAGAGCGGAAGCCTGGGGCCCAGCTGCAAGAGAGGATCCACAATCTGAATTTTTTCTGAACCTAATAGCTTCAAATAATCTCATAGAGGCAAACCTCATCAAGCTTAAACCGACTTGGAGGAACAGAAGAGTAGGAGAGGCTAGGGTGGCGAAGAGACTAGACCGCTTCTTACTCAATGAGGCTTTATCAGCTATGATCCCATTATTCAGACAATGGGTAGAAGAAGGGGGTCCATCGGATCACTTCCCTATTTACCTTGAGCTCTCCAAAGTCCCCCCTAAACCTCCTGCCCCTTTCAAATTCAACGCCTCTTGGCTTCAAGAAGAATCCTACAATAAACTATTTAAAGAAATATGGACACATCCTGTCAGAGGATCACAAGAGAATAAAGGATTCTTATTCATGGAAAATCTCAAAAGAATGAAAAAGGCAACAATCTTATGGGCAAAGGACAGAAAATCAAAGTAGATTGGGGATTTATCCAGGATAAACGAGGATCTCCAAAAGCTTGAAAGCATAGAGGCAGATGGCTATGTGACACAAGAATCTAAAGAGAAAATTGTAGCCCTGGAGAAGCACAAGAATCAAATCCTGCTGGCAAAGGAGGAGGAATGGAGACTCAAGAGTAGAGCAATATGGCTCAAAGCAGGGGATGATAACACAAGCTTCTTCCATAGTTACGCAAAAGGGAGGAAGAGTGCCAATACCATCTGGCACTTAAAGGACGAAGAAGGAGGGGAGGCTAAGACTTTTGAAGCCCTTTCAGCCCTTGGGGTAAATCACTTCCAATCCTTATTCAAAGACAATGGTGAGATCACCATTGTGGAAGTCATCCAAACAGCGCAATGTTTCCATAGATATGTGGAGGAGGAAGATGCAGACCACCTAATGGATCCTGTTACGAAGGAGGAGGTGGAAAGTGTGATTAAATCTATGGCAAAAGAAAAAAGCCCCGGACCGGACGGTTGGTCTGTAGAGCTATTTCTACATTTTTTTGAGCAGATAGGAGAAGAAATCACAGAAGTCGTAGAGGAGTCAAGAATGAAGGGAGAAATTTACAGTCCTTTCAATGCAACTTTCATAGCCCTCATTCCAAAAAAGGAAGCCCCAGAATCTTTTGAGGACTTCAGACCTATCTCTTTATGCAACAGTATTTATAAAATAATTGCGAAAGTGATAGCTCTTAGGATCAAGCCAATCCTATCAAGGCATATCTCACCTGAACAATTTGGGTTCCTGAACGGAAGGCAAATTCATGAAGCAATTGGTGTGGCTTAGGAGGTTCTACACAGTGTTAAGGTGAAAAATAAGAAGGGTGCAGTAATCAAAATTGACTTATCAAAAGCCTATGATAGGATAAACTGGACATATATACGCTTGCTCCTAACGCATCTTGGATTCAAAGTGGACTTCATCAGATGGATCATGGGGTGTATCACAGATGTCAGTTATGCAATCCTCATTAATGGTGCTGCCACCCTTTTCTTTAAAGGACAGAGAGGGCTGAGGCAAGGCTGCCCCCTGTCCCCATTGTTATTTCTCTTGGTTGCTGAAGGTTTAAGCCAGCTGATTCAAAAATGCAAAAGGGAAGGTAAGATAACAGGTATAGAGGCAGCAGTAAATTTGTTCATATCTCACCTTCTCTTTGTAAATGATATTTTGGTTTTCATAAATGGTTCCACAAATGAACTTAAGGAGTTAAAATATGTCTTTGAACTTTTTCTAAAATCTACTGGAATGCAGATTAACCCCAGGAAATCTCAGATCATAGAGGAAGGCCTAAATAGACAAGAAAAAGAGCAGCTCAGCTCTTATTTTCCATATGAAATGTGCAACATGGATTCCCCGTTTAAGTATTTAAGCTTCTGGTTGAAGCCAAACGCTTACAGGAAGGAGGACTGGTCTTGGCTAATTGCAAAGATTGAAGCAAGAATCAACCACTGGAGCTTCAAATGGATATCCATAGCAGGGAGATTGACACTAATAAAATCTGTGCTGCTAGCCATCCCAGTTTTCTGGGCAGCTTTAACATGGGTCCCTAAAGGACTATTGGAGAAAATAAGGAGAATTTGCAGTAGATTTTTATGGGCAGGATCAAAAGAAAATATGGTTCTCCCTTGGGTTGCCTGGGAGAAAGTGGCGAGGCCAAAAGACTGGGGCGGTTGGGGGATAAAAACCTGCCTGACTTCAGACTTTCATTGGCAGCCAAATCAGGGTAGCGACTTATTAAGATGGAAAACCTCTGGACAAGAACGGTAAAAAGAAAATATATAGACCCAACTCCATTGGAAGAATGGATCAGGAACCCAGCCAAGACCCAAAAGAACATTTCTGCAATTTGGAAAGCAACATTGGAGTCTTTTAAGGTGATCGAGCAAGGACTTGCATGGAAGATTGGGAATGGTGAAAAGGTAAAGATCAGGAAGGATCCCTGGGTAGGTTGCAATGGAAACTATGCCCTCTCCCCTGGCCTTGTACAACATTTAGAAGAAAAAGGTCTCCTCTTCCTAAGACAAGTGGAGAAACCGGGTTCTTCATCCATCTGGGGACAAGCATGGAAGAATGGAGAAGACTTGGAGTTAGAGCAAAGATGGTGGAATGAATGGAGAGCATTTATCCAGGAACTATCTAGATCCAATGTTAGACTGAGCGACAGACAGGATGAGTTAATATGGGCACATGCAGACTCGGGGGATTATGCACCAAAGAGTGGCTACAATTTCCTCATGTCCAGGAAAGGATGGGGAGATCCGGAGTGGTGGTCGAAACAACTATGGAAACTCAAAAGCCCTCCATAGTCAAAAATCCTTTTCTGGTGCATTTTAAAAAGCAAAATTCCAACTTGGGACATTCTGCAGACCAGATTCATGTACGGGCCTGGGAGATGCACCTTATGCAAATCAGAAGCAGAATCCATAAACCGTCTTCTTCTTAAGTGCCCAGAAACTCTTAAGATATGGGGTGAGGCAGGAAATATACTGAACAAAAATCTTGAATGGGAAGGCGACAATATGCAAGAAGCATGGCAGAAGTGGTGGCACTCACATCCAAATGGGAACTTGCGCAACCTTCCTCTAATCATCAGCTGGGGAGTTTCGATAGCCAGGAACAGGAGCATCTTCCAGGATAAAGAAACTCCAGTAACTATCACAGCAATACAGAGCATTGCCATCTTTTCCAGTATCCCTGAACCAAAGGAATCCCATTCCCAAAGAAATGCCCCAGAAGTGCAGATAACCGAGGGAATCCCTTGGGCTTTCTTCGACGGTGCATCACAAAACAATATAGCAGGAGCAGGCTTAGTCATTCATGAATCCCCAACTCACATCCTAAAATCTTCTGTGGGCTTAGGAATAGGTTCAAATAACTATGCAGAAATGCTCGCCCTAAAACTCCTTATATGCTGGCTCATTCAAAGGCACACCCTCACAATTCAGAGTTTTGGAGATTCTCAAAATGTGATCAGATGGGTAAATGGTCAAAGTACATGCAGCAATCAAGCCTTAAAACAAATCCTGGGAGAAATTCAGAGATTAAAATCATACTTTAACAACTTCTCTCTATGTCACATTTTCAGGGAAAGGACTGATACAACGAACAAGCTTTCTAAAGACGGTCTACAGCAGGATTTGGGCAGCTGGAAAATTGTTGAAGATAACCAAGGCCAAATCAGAAGGACCGATCAGCCTCCTCATAACCAACTCTTCTGATATTCTGGCAGCATTCTTTTTGTGTTCATTCTCATATCAAAAAACTTTTTTCTCATATGCAAATTCAAAAACTTTTTCAACTACGGTAATATGGCTTTTTACAAAACTCTTTGTACATGTAACGGGTTGTTTTCCTCTCTGTTGAGGAGACCCGGTTCTTTGCTGGTTAGTCTTTTTTGAACAGTCCATAGTTTTTGTTTAAGCTTACTAGCTTAAAGGAACCTCAGTTCAGGACAAACCAAGAACAGAAAAAGAATCAGAGACAGTTATGCTTATTAAAGGAAACCGGTCACAGGCAAAAGGGAGCAAATTTTGTAAATCAGACATGATAGTCACAGGATGATCAGTGATGCATGTGCAATGTAAACTTTTTATAATCTTAATAAAAAGTTTCGCTTTTTCCTTTGAAAAAAAAATAGAAATTCATTGTAAGTGAAATCTCGTATTTCCCTGATTTAATACAATTTTGAGGTCAAATTTGAATATTTGTTTCCAATTTCCAAAGATAAAATCAACAAGAATTTTTGTGTGGAATCTTTTCTCAAAATCAAAACATAAATATCATACAAAAATTTAATTTACAATTTAATGGTTAATTATAAAGTCATATAATTTAAAAATAATTTATAGAGTTATATTACACTTTTCTTTTGTTTCTCATACAAAGAATTACTCACTACAAAATTCAATGTACTCTATTCCTTTAGATTTTAACCTACAATAATTTACAAAGAAATATATTATCATAAACATGAAACCTACTTAAACTATAAACTTAATCAAATAACGCGTTCTTAGAAAAACTTTTGATTATAAGTTCACCTATCCCCATATATAGCTGATATGACACAAAACACCAATTAGGGTATTTCTTCATTTTAGAGAAGGGCATCAAGCTCAGGTAGATACCTACCTTATGATTACAATTTGACTCAGTTAATTACAAATCTAAACATCCAATGTAGACAAATTGACGAAAAAGTGATAACCAAATCCTGGTGTAGCATTACTCTAACACAAAGCACCACCAATAGTGTACCATCCTCATTGCAGGGAAGACGAGCGAGCTGCACATAAACTTTATATTTCATTCTCAACTGAATCCACGATTCCATTACTATTTGACTAACAATTTAACAATTAATTACAAAGCTAAAGATTATTTATAGAGAACCTTCCAATAAATAGGCAATTGGTTCGCTTATCCTCATATGGACCTACTCCATCACAGAGCACCAATTAGGGTATACTCTTCATTACAAAGATGAGGGAGGTTTTCATATCCTTATATTTCACTCTCAATATCATCTTCATCGAGTCAATATCTCCTTTATTAAATCATGGTTAGGAATTTTTTTCTAAAGTTATTTCCATTTCATAAAAGGACTTCGTACAAAAATTCTAAGTGATTTTAGCTTGGAGAGTGGAAATAAATATTCAAATATAACCTCAAAAAATTGTATTCAATCAGGGAAATATAGGGAGATTTCACTTACAATGAATTTAGATTGCAAACAAATATATGTGACTTGAGCTCCTCTCAGTCATGTGGCCTAGTTGGGTGTCTCAACCCCATTAATTAGATCTCCCAATGGTGGCTCTTCAAATATGATTTTCTCTTTAGCATTGTGATCCATCTTAATATTCAAAAAATCTAGAGGGATAGGGAGGGTAGCAATATGATCGTTCATAATATTTGCTTGAGGTATTATATTTTACTTCAACATTATGATCCATCTAAATCTTCCCTATGGAAAGTGACTATTAGAAGGTAGTCATATGATCCAGAATCTTTATGAACAAAATCTTGCTTACAAAAAACCAATATCCTAGATATTTTGAATGTCGTTTTATTTTATTTTATTTTATTGAGCTCAAGGAGATGTTTCATAACTGGTACCATGTTGTTGTAATTGATTGTTTGTATTTTTTAATCGAGCAATATGTGATTTTTTGGATTTTTTTTTTAAAGTAATAGGAGGGAATTCGAAAAGCCCATGTGCCACATTTCTAACAACAACAGAGGATGGAAGACCTTTCATAATTGTAGCACAATGTTGTTTCTCATAATATGTATTAATTGTTAATGATAGATACATGGTTATTAATCGGTAGTGTAGAATACAAAATTTTCACTGTAATTTTGTAAATGCAGAGTTGTTGAGTTTATTTTTTTATAGCTTGGTTAATCTTCCCATATCCCTCCACTTCGTGTTAATCTTGATAGATGGAAATAAAAAAATGGCATGGTAAATTTTTAATCCTGTTTTTTAAAAGAATATTTTAATAATGGTTTAAAAAAGTGATTTAGATATGCAAGAAAGTTAATGGTGTGAATTTCATCCATTAATGTAGTGCAATGATGAGCATATACTATTATCTTTCAATTTAGACTATCTAGTCAAAAAAATTAATTAGCAAGAATATTAAAGTGGCCAATTCCAATAAAAAATGCCTATTCACCCAATTAAAAAATATATATATCCTAAATAAAAAAAAACCTACATGTTCAAAATAGATCAATACTCATTAAAAAAAATGAAAT
This sequence comes from Pinus taeda, assembly GCA_000404065.3. Taxonomy (NCBI): domain Eukaryota; kingdom Viridiplantae; phylum Streptophyta; class Pinopsida; order Pinales; family Pinaceae; genus Pinus; species Pinus taeda. The sequence continues at coordinate 125,272 of APFE031368401.1, forward strand.
TAACCCCTTGTCTGATCACCTACCACCATTTGATAAACAGGAATGACAAAGGATAACTATAAACTTTTATACTATGCATTGATGATGAAGAGCTGAATTTCTCATGGTAACTGCACAATAATATCCACTTTTAAAAACCTACATGTTCAAAATAGATCAATTCTCATAAAGAAATGAAATTAACCCCTTGTTTGATCACCTACCGCCATTTGATAAACAGGAATGATAAAGGATAACTGTAAACTTTTATACTATGCATTGCTGATGAAGAGCTGAATTTCTCATGATAACTGCACAATAATATCGACTTTTAAAATTTTTGTGTGATCTATGTTCTAAATGGCGAGTAATTGATGTGATGTAAAAAGAGAATAGAACATTCCAAAAGACTAGTCCATATATCATTGTCAACATCAATATTGTTGAAAGTTTGGTCTATTTTAATAAGTTATTTTCCATTTCATTGTGCATTTGGCTTATTTTAATAAGTTATAGGCAATGTTGTTAATATATTTATTAATTTTAAATTAATTTTTTAAATATGTATAATTTGATTAAATAAAAGTTATTAAAAATTTTGATTTTTATTTAAAAATTAAATAGTACATAAATTTTTTATTTTTTTCAGCATAGAATAGAACTAAGACCATACATTGAGTTTTGAGTGGTGGAAGGTGATTCCTATATGAGTCTAGAAGAAAAAGTGAAAAGTACTTCATGGAACTTGGTATAAATATAAACATTTTAGAAGTTCTAGAACAAGCTATTAATGTTTTCTAAAGAGGATATGACACCTAAATCAATTGGTCACGTCCTTGTTATTAAGCCATTTTTTATATTGAGAGGTCATATATTCAATTCTCTGGACACTCTCGGGATTATGTTACATGGTTGAGCTAGCAAGAAGTGGTCCCTTCTAGTGGATTTTCCTGATACATGTATTTTGTGAACATAATGATAACTAATTTCCAAAATCCGTGAACCACATAAAAAGAAAAAAACATTATCATAAAATAAAATTTAGAAATAAAAACATATCACCAAGTGAAAAATAATTGCAAAGATTATTTAAGACATTCACATCAAAGTCATGACCCGGACCCCTAAAGTGAAAATGAAAATCAACTAAACTTACTCGATAGATTAACAATGGCACACTAAATCACTGAAGTTATATATTTAAATAAATTTTAAATTTCGTAATGAAAATACACTCATTAATTAATACATTTGGGGTGAGATGTCACAAACATTGAATTAATCTAAAAATATCATTTAGGAAAACATTGGATATATGTCATATTCGTGGCCTTGATTATTTTATAGGTCAATTGAACATCACTTAAATTATAGAATCTTTTTTTTTTAAGTTTTGATCCTCACACATCAATTAATTGACATCAGCATGAAACATGTTTCAGGCCTTTGTTATTGATACGGTGATGTAAGGTAATTTCCAAAAATCTCTCGAGTGACATGGAAATGTAGAAGAATAAATTAAAAATGTTAAATAAAAGACATTAGACATGCTTAATCATGTCCTTAAATGATAGAAGATCAGATAAAGCAGCATCATAAATACTGTCTTTGCCTGAGTGGATATTATGTTTCCAGAATTTTTTAAATAATAGGATATAAATTCTTGTTGGATAATGGATATTAAGATTTTATAAATTCTAATATGTAATATAGATATTAAGTTTCGATTTATTTTTAGTGAAATTTTTTTGAAAGTTTTTTATGTGGGTTTTTGTACTTTAATTTTTTTTTTTAAATTTGGTAGAAATTTATTGAAATCACAATTTGATGAGTAGCCCGTTGCACAATCCAAATGCCCTAAGGGTTTTTCAAGGCGCTGAATCCATATATACAATCAAAAACCAGTTTAAATAACACAAATCAAAATTTCACCTCAATTTCTTCCACCAAATTCTAAACAATAAAAAATAAAAAAAATTAAGCTAAAAACATCTCCATTAAATTTTATTAATTTTTAATTATTTTATATTTTTAAATTTTTCAATCTTTCATCATATAATTTTGTTCAAAATTTAATTATATAATTTTTCATTATATGAAATTGTTAATGATTTTTGTTTACTGGTTAAGATTTATTACACTACGGTAAACTCAAGACCCTACAGGTTAAGCTAGCAAGTTCACGCTGATCGCTCAAGAAGCCAAGTGATTTCCCGAAATTGTTGTATTAAACCGATCGGTGGTTAGTTCCAAAATTTTACACATACCAACATATTGATGGACAAGCCGGTGATCACGCAAATTAGAGGCAAGACAGATTAAGAACAATAAGTAAGCATCCATAGATATGGCTTCCTACGATTAGTAAGTGCATTCAAGAATCACTACCTGTCTGTATCGATCTGTAACGAAAGATCCCAGAACCTGAATCACATTAAAGTGGCAATTCAGAAAATTCAGTATAACAATAATTCATTAGATATCATTTTTGGGATTTAACTGCGTTAAGTAAGTCATTCACGTATGACCATTTCCATGAGAGGTAGTCGTAACTGACTAATTTCTCATGATTTTTTAATAGTTCACTTAGCACTCATTGCATCGTGTGATGCTCACAGGGGTGAAGAAGTGGGATTGAAACTAGTGAAATGTGGAGAACGAATCACATAGCATCAATCATCACTTCCGAGGCTTGCACCCGGTAACTAGGACTTCCCAGGTGGTCACCCATCCCAGAATCAAACGCTCTTAACTGTGGAGTTTTTCCCTACACTTAAACAATAATTCATATCACAGAAAAAAAATAATGATGAATCTGAGAACTAAAAGCACCTATTGTTGCAGGGTCTACTGGACAAAAACACTGCTCACATTCAGATCTAGTTGTTATACCAATTTAGAGAGGACTAATTAATAATAATTATATGTCTTACTGATCTTTCCATCTACTAAACGCAATTTCTAATGTGTCTCCTTCATTTTCTTCGTTAGCTTTTTTGGGTATGCAAGTTTTTAGGTCTTTGACGCTGCTCCTGCCTCTCCAATATATGGCCTTCCACTACAATGCACTAGACGGCACTGCACTCCATTCAATTGAATGGAGAGTCAGAGGGATAATCGAATGAACACGAATGGACGAATTAAATGGAGAAGTGAAATGCACAAATGGACAACTCAGCCAGCGTTAGGGTTTTAAATAAGTTTATTTCGGCTATTTAATTTTTTAGAATTTTAAATAAATTTTAACTTTTTATTTTGGACTATGAGTAAAAGTATTTATGAATGAATGATGTTTTAAATGTCAATAATACTAAAAATATTGTATGGTCTTTTTGTTTTCTATTTTTACAATTCATTATTTTTCTTATTTAAATTGATGATGATCTGGTCAAACTTTTTAAGAATCCCCTTGCTTAAAAGACAATGCTAAGGGACATATGTTAACATATTGTTATAATTGTCCTTGATGTCTCTAAAAGCATCACATTCAAAAATGAAATGTTTTTTGGATTTCACTGCCCACAAGTGCAAAAAGTACACACCAATTCTTCCCAAGCTTCTTTAGGTCTTTCTCCCATCGTGTTTCACACCCCAGTTGATGTGAGTTAGTTCTTAATTGAGCAATAAGAATCTTTTCTCTCCACTAAATGCTAGCTCCAATGTTTCTTCATGTTTTTTCCACCATCATGTTTCATACCAAAGGTTACACACCAATTCTTCCCAAGCTTCTTTAGCTCTTTTCTACCATCGTGTTTCACACCTAAGTTGATGTGAGTTAGTTCTTAATTGAGCAACAAGAATCTTTGCTCTCCACTAAATACTAGCTCCAATGTTTCTTTAGGTCTTTTCCACCATCATGTTTCATACCGAAGTTGATGTGAGTTAGTTCTTAATTGAGCAATAATAATCTTTTCTATCCACTAAATGCTAGCTTCAATGTACTAATTTTGTTGGAGATCACAAGTGGGGTTGAATTCCTCAACATAGTACTTCTCTCTCTACCCAACCCTTTTCCCCATATATGCTTAAGAAACTTCTCCATAACAATTTTTTTGAACTCTCTATTTGAGGGACAAACATTGAGGTAGATATCCCATTTTGCATCCATGTGTTGTTTTATCTCGTCCATGTTTTCTTTCTTTTAGTCACTCCACTGAATATAACTTTAGGCCATCTACCTGCTCCCATTTGCTCAATTTTTTTTTGATATCTTATAAGAAACATCATAGAAATTGCTTCGATGAAAGTTGCTCCTATTTCATTCAACACTATCTCATAAAGAACCAAAAATTTTATTTTAAACTTGTTCAAGTTCAAAAGTTTTTGGATCTTCTCAATTATGGGCATTGCCAGTCCATAATTCACAGCTATATAATATCACTAGACAAACTAAGAGTCCAAAAAACCCTTTAATCTTTTTCCAATCAATGCAAAATTCCAACACTAAACATTTTTTATAACAAAATTAAAATTTCTAAAACAATTTTGAAAATACAATTAATATATTTAGAGACCTAATTATACATTTTTGCTTAAAACCATGAAATTAAAACCATGAGGTAAAGAACAGTCGATTCCAACACCAAAAAAACACCTATGTTACAAAAGGTTTAACTGACATTTAGAAAAACAGAAGTACAATAAAAAGAAAAACTAGTTGGTAGGTTTCACTGCACATAAAATTAGCAGCCTCAAAACTAAACAGGACCCTCAAAGCTTATTGATTACCGTCACAAGCACCATGTTAACCATCACTTTAATTCAATTATTAAATAAAGGACAGTTTTCCAGAAAATATTTAAAACAACGGCATGAATTTTAGATTCATTACCATTGTAAACTGTCATGCATAGAAAATGATCTACACATCTACTTTTCTCGCAGGATTTTACATCTTTTTCTTTCTCTGGATGGGCCAATAGATCTATCCTAGTAGTTAAAAGTACCAGGAACCAGTAACCAGTAATCTGCTTCTTCATACACCGTTCTCAGCACTGCCCTCGATTCAACGATATGTACATGATACAAATAAATTTCACGACATATCCTTTTAAAATGCCATAAAATTCGGCTGCTTGCTATGTTTGTATTTAATTAACATCACCTCATGCATATTGTGATAAGTATTACCTCTATCTCCCATAATGGAGGGTGGAGGCTGTAATGGATCCGGCTCCACCGCAAGCGGAGCCGGTAGTGGCTGTCAACGGATGATCAACATTTGAATACGGAGAAGCAGGGCGAGAATTCAGTCCCTGGTTTGATGGCAAAACTACATAGATGGCCAACGGCCTTGAAGAAGGAAGCTCCATCATCTGTTCAGCCGGGTTTATCAGAACCTGCAGCGCTTTTCGGATTGATGGACGCAGCTGGGGATCTGGATGCGAACAGGCTAGTCCCAAAATTAATGCTCGTTCCATCTGTTCTTCCTCAAAATCCCCATCTAATCTAGGATCCGCAGCCTCCCTAACTCTTCCCTCTCCATAAAGTCCCCAAATCCAATCCACCAAACTCCCCTCTGACAGTGGCGGCTTTCGCTCCACAACTCGCCTGCCGCTTGCCACCTCCAACAGAACGACCCCAAAGCTGAAAACATCGGACTCTGCAGTCGCCTTGCCAGTGTAGCCGCACTCTGGTGCAACATAGCCCGGTGTCCCCGCCAGCATCGTGGTGACCGCCGGATTCGTTTCGTCATGCTCAATCAGCCTGGCGAGGCCGAAGTCCCCCAGACGGGCATTGAATTCCCCGTCGAGCATAACATTGCTGGGCTTAATGTCCCGGTGGACGACTCTCTGCTCCCATTCTTCGTGAAGGTACAGCAACGCCGAAGCCAGCCCGCATAAGATTCTGTGTCTCCGGGCCCAATTCAGATGGGGTTGATTCTGATTCTGAAGCTTATCGCCTGGCTGCCTGAAAATGACCTTGTCGAGGCTCCCGTTGGGCATATAATCATAGACAAGCAGCAGCTGGTCGCGTTCGTGGCACCAACCATGTAACTGTACCAAATTCCTGTGTCGAAGGCGTCCTATGGTGCTGATCTCCGAGATGTATTCTCGTTCTCCCTGTCTCGACCCGGCAGCGATTCTCTTCACAGCGACTAGTGTCACCGTCCCGTACGGGCCTTCTAGGGTACCCCTGTAAACGCTCCCGAAGCCACCGGTTCCGAGCAGTTCCGTCTCGCTGAAGTCCTTTGTCGCGGTTGAGAGACGCTGGTAGGAGAACCGGTGAGGACCATACGATGAGCCCAGCGATCGGCCCTCCATCATCGCTAGATCCCCGCTGAAAAGCCGGCCTGAAATCGATCCTGGACCTGCACTTCTCCTCCGTTTTCTACTTCTAGCGACGAACCATGCCGACAATCCCAGCAGCACGGCCCCGAGGATAATGAAACCGGCAAGGAGCCCGAACTTCAGTCCCCGGCTTGTTGACCCCCTCTCTGACCTCGTTCCACCAATTGGGGGTATGTTCAGAGACGACTCGGGCAAGATCACCGAACTGAAATTCCAGTCCAAAATACGATGAATCTCGAAAGAATTCCCGGTTGCAGCCGAGAATCCCAGGTAGGCCGATCGCGGAACGGTGCTTGATAGCTCGATTGTGCGGTTTAGGATGATCGAGTACGAAATTGGTCGATCTGCATAGGCGGCAGATATTTGCAGGGTTTTCTTCCAGCCATCGTAATGGATTTGTACCCTTATAGGCCGCTCCGATTTGATGTCGATGCCGTTTTCACCGAGATCGGCGGTGGCGTTGGATATTATGCCGTTGATGTCTATGCCCACATGGTTGTCATTCGGATCCCATTCGTTCTTGAAGGTGTCGAATTCGACGACCAGCTGATTCGTTGTGTTTCCGTTTGTGGATGAATCGAACATTCCCAGAAATGATCCATAGCTGTCTGGGAAAAAGGGTTTGTCGTTGAGGACCATGATGAAGGCCAGACCATCGCCATTGAAATTCTTTAGCCCGTCAGGAAGAGTGATTGTCTGAACGAAGATGGTGAAGGTGGTCGTAAATGTGGCTGGCCAGACCGTGATGGGTTCACGGTAAAGAACCCTTCCGATGCTGTTATACATGTGAGAATATGCGTCGGCACCGGATGTAGTGTTCGGCGATGGAGTGAGATCGATGTAACCGCCTGAAGAATTATAGGAAGCATTTCCCATGTATATCAACTGATCGCTGTTGTTGTTGCCGAACGATGGGAAAGAGAAACCTGTGCTATAACTTCCATGGGACACGATAGCCAGGATTGGAAACAGAAGAGCCACAGCACAGAGCTCCTCTTTTGCACCTACCATTGAAGTTACACCAAAACAGTTGAGCAGAGTGGCCAGTTATTTGTTACCAATTGCTACGGATTTGCCACAAATTAAAGCACAGAAAATGAAAGTGCCACAAAATTCAAAGCAACAGCGATTGGCACGAAGGGAGACCTTGTCATGATGGATAGAATTTCAAAGCACGATGATATGAATATGATATTTCTCTCAGAGCATTCATACTAACCTTGAAAATTTCAATGGTGAAAATTAAATCATTTCACCAAAATCTACAAAGAAACAACAGAAATCTGACTAACATAAATTATTGAGATATAGCGATAAAGGAAATTCTCGCGTCAGCCGAAGGACGTGCAGCCTTCTAATGTACATACATGAATGATAAAGATAACTGTAAACTTTCATACCTATGCACTGATGATGAAGAGCTGAATTTATCATTTATACCTGTATACTGATTATGGAGAGCTGAATTTCTCATGGTAACTGCAGAAAAATGCCCACTTTTAAAACTGTTGCGTGATCTAACTGTGCCGAGTAATGTTTATAATTCACGTAACGTAAAGAGAGAGCAGAACATGCCAAAAGACTAGTCTCATAGATCATTGTCAATATTGGTTAAAGTTTGGTTTGTTTTAAATAATGTATTTTCAATTTCGTTTTGTGTTTGGCTTATTTTGCTAAGTTATTGTCAATGTTGATAGATACTTATTAATTTGAAATTATTTTTCAAATATAATATTTATATATATATAAATATATTTTTATTTAAAATTAAAATTAAAATATAAAATATTTTAAATATATTTAATTTAATTAAAATTTAAACTAATTAAAGATTTTGATTTTGATTGGTAAAAGTAACTGCTCTGCTAAAAAAGTCTTTTCCTTACTTATTCAAATTAAGATTACTTTTTTGGTTTATCAGATAAATACATACCATTAAAATGTAAAATTTTTGGTTTATCAGATAAATATAAAATATTATATTATTATAATAACATGTTCAGTATTTTTATTATTTGTGTTTGTATCTATAAAAATGAAAAAATATCGTATTTGATTTCTCTTATCCTGCAGTACTCACACAGATCAACAATCACAATTTGGAAAGCACCCATTTCATTCTATAGTTCAAATCTTCAGGGTGCTGAAGTTTTCATATAAAACATTTCTAAAAAATAACTAATGAACAAGACTCCATTTATATCTTATCATCATTATAATTAAAGTTAGAATTCAACTTCCAAAACCTTAGGTAAATGTCATTTCATTATAAGGAATGATGTGGATGATTAAAGAATAAAGAATGTTTTAGTTTAAAATATAGATTTAATGACAAATGATAATGCATTAAAATTTCAAATCTCCTTTAAAAAAATGTAGATACCACAATGTGTAGATAGCATAAAGTATCACCACAAATCCTAAATGATATAAGATACCACAAAGGACTATTATAAAAAATAATACTGAAATTCTAGTTGCATTAGTGGATATTATGTTTTTAGATGTTATTATAAATAACAAGATATAAATTATAGCTAAATACCATAATATGTAGATAGCACAAAGTATCACCACAATATGTAGATAGCACCAAGTATCACCACAAATCCCAAATGATATAAGATAGCAGACAGGACCATTATAAAGAATAAGACCGAAATTGCAACACATTAGTGGATATTATATTATGTTTCTAGATGTTATCATAAATAACAAGATAATAATTATGGTTGTACCAATAGATATTATGTTTTTAGAAATTCTAACACATATTGTATAGAGTAAGTTTTGGTGTTATTCAACTATTTTATTTTACATTTTGGATGTGTTTGTTAAAAATTGGCGATATAGTTTTTGGCAAGATTATGATTTTTCTTTGTTTAAAATAAATTTTTGAATGTATAAATGGATTCAACACCTTGAAATCTTTCTCGCGCAATTATATTATGTAAACTATATGCCTCAAACTTGTTATTCCAACAAATACCTCTTGGATTTTAGGTAAAATTTGCTAGACAATATGCCCAAAAAGAGCCAAATCATAGAATAGTTAGACCATCAATTAAGTTTTTAATGGTAGAAGGTGATTCCTATATGAATTTAGAAGAAAAAGTGAAAAGTACTTCATAGAACTTGTTATAAATATAAACATTTTATAAATTTTAGGGCAAAGTATTGATGTTTTCTAAAGTGGATGTGACACCTAAATCATTATAAAATAAGAAATAAAAGTTGTCCATCATGATTATAGAATAGGTATTATTGTGCGTCTCAAGGGAGAGCTCAATTGGTCGAGTCCTCATCGTTAAATCACCTTTGCTATTAAGACGTCATGGCTTCAATTCTCACGACACTCTTGGGGTTAGGCTCTGTGGTTAAGTTGACAAGAAGTGATCCATTCAGGTGGATCTTCTTAGTATAAAATATTTTGTGGATGTTGTTGACACTGATCTCCAGGGTTCATGAACCACATAAAAAAAGGGTATTTTGCAAAAAAAATTGGAAATAAGGATTTGTCACCATAAAGATAGACTTTAGTGGAAGGTGTCTGAAAAATCATTAAAGTAGTGAAAGGTTCTTTGAAATCAATATAAAAGAATATTAATAGATGATTTAGGGCATTCACGTCAAGTTCATAGCCCCTAAGGTGGCCATACAAATCAACTATTCTTACGACAAAAATTAACATTGACATGCTCCCTAAATCACTATATTTATATGCTTGAATAGGTTTTGAATTTCCCAAGAAAGAATACACTCACTGATACATTTGGTGTGGGATGTCACAAACATTGAATTATTCTAAAACATGATTTAGGCATTATTTAGTATGATGGCTCTATATACCATTTATCATTTTACATAACAAATGTTTTCTTCCATATCCTCTCCTTCTCTTACAAAAGAACCTATTAAAAAGAACCCCTTTTGAATTGATTTATTAGAGGATATCGGAAAAACTAAGCTTGGTTGGGTTGCTAGCGTTCAGTTAAACATTACTTGTGAAAGAGTCAAAGTCATTAGGTCATCAATGGTGGTTTTGGGCATATGGTATTGGCGATAAATGGTAATGAGCTTTTGGATTACGTGCAATGAATCCTTTAAACGGCTTAGGGATAGTCCATTGTAATGTGTAATGAGGTGAGCAATATGAGCTCACTTGGCTATGTTTAATCAAAGGATTAAAGATATTCTTAGCTAGTTTTTTCTACAAGGGTTTTCCAAGGTGAATTTTTGTGCAATTATGTGTACATGATTTGTGTTTTGTTATTTCTAGCTAATTATTTTTCCATTCATTTTTAAACTTTTCATGTGGTATCAAATCCTTGGTTGGTTTGGACTCTCTAGCAAGAGTGGAATCAATATTTATGAGATGATGAATCGAAGGTTTTAAAATATTTTGAGATGATGTTCTATGGTAGGTGCACAAGCAAGGGAATTTGTAAATCCACTAGATTAGGAGGTGAAAGATGAGAAATGGTGTTGATGTGTCCAACAATGATCATGAAGAAACAATAGAGTGATGTAAGATTATCGTTATTAGTTCATTTCAAAGGAGACAAAGGTGAATCATGCCTGCAACATGGCATGGTCAAAATATCAAGTAGGTTCCATGAATAAGGTGGTGAGAAGAATAATGGAGTTCTTGTAGCTATTGTGTTCTCGCAGGGTCTACTCGACAAAAACACTGCTCACATTTAGATCTAATTGTTATACCAATTCAAAGAGGACTAATTAATAATAATTATATATCTTACTCATCTTTCCATCTACAAAATAAAATTTCTAAAGTGTCTCCTTCATTTTCTTCCTTAGTTTTTTTGGGTATGCAAATTTTTAGGTTTTTGAAGTTGCTTTTGCCTCTGAAATATATGGCCTTCCACTACATTGCACTACATAGCCCTACATTCCATTGAATTGAATGGATAGTCAGAGAGATAAATGAATGGACAAATTAAATGGAGAAATGAAAAGCACAAATTAAATGGACAGGGATGAATTGAAATGAAACGTACATATGTGTCATTTAGATATTTTACATTATCTATCAAATTTTTGATAAAACAACCCATTTTACCATTTTAAATAAATTTGTTTTGGCTGTTGTAAAATCACAACCTTTTACTTATTTTTTAGAATTTTAAATAAATTTCAACTTTCTATTTTTGACTATGAGTGAAAGTATTTTTTTAGAATTTTAAATAAATTTTAACTTTCTATTTTGGACTATGAGTAAAAGTATTTATAAATGAATCATATTTTTAACGTCTATTAAACCAAAAATAGTCTATGGGACCACCAGCCTCCCTGTTTTTCACCTTTTGCAATTCATTACTTTTCTTATTTAAATTGATGATGAGTTGGCCAAAGCTTTTCACAATCCCTCATTGAAAAAACAATGCCAAGAGAGCTTTTAACAGTCCCGTCACTGAAAAGACAATACCAAGGGACCAATGTTAACATATTGTCATAATTTTCCTTGATGTCTCTGAAAGCATCACATTCCAAAATGAAATGTTTTTCCGATTTCACTACCCCAGAAGTGCAAAAAGTACACACCAGTTCTTCCCAAACTTTTTCAGTCTTTTCCACCATCCCATTTCACACCGAAGGTGATGTGAGTTAGTTTTTAATTGAGCAATAAGAATCTTTGTTCTCTTCTAAATGCTAGCTCCAATGTACTATTTTTGTTGGAGATCACAAGTGGGGTTGAATTCCTTAACGTAGTACTTCTTCTTTCTGTCCAACTCTTTTCCCCATATACCATTATGAAACTTCTCCATAACAATTTTTTTTAACTCGCTATTTGAGGGACATACATTGAGGTAGATTTCCCATTTTTACATCCATTTGTTGTTTTATCTCATCTTGTTTTCTTTCTTTCAGTCATGTCTTCATTGAATACAACTTTAGGCCATCTACCTACTCCCATTTGCTCAATTCATTTTCAATATCTTATAAGAAGCACCATAGCAATTGCTTCGATGCAACTTTTTCATGTTTCACTCAGCATTATCTCATAAGGAACCAAATTTTTTATTTTGAACTTGTTCAAGATAAGTTTTTGGACTTTCTCAATTTGTTTCCATTTTGAGACATAGGTATTGCGAGCCCATAATTCACAGTCATATAGTATCAATATTTTTTATAACAAAATTAAAATTTCTGAAACAAATTCCAAAATCTAAGTAATAAATATACTTAAAGACCTAATTTTACATTTTACTTAAAATCATGAAATTAAAACCATGAAGTAGAGAACAATCAATCCCAACAACAAAACAAAAACACATATATTACAAAAGATTTAACTAATAAAAAACAATAATAAAAAATCATAGGCATGACACTTATAAAAACAAAAGTACAATTTAAAAATTATTATTTTGTAGGTTCCACTACACATAAAATTGATTGCATCAAAACTAAACAGGACCTGTTAGCACTCCAAGAAACTCTCCTAGTTTGTAGCTCGGAGATGCCTGGTAACATATAAATCTTCAATATTGTTCTCTGAACTATTGGAATGGATTGGGGTTTGGATAAAGTCAAATGACTGTTTCAACTCTGTTTTCACTCAAGACATGCATGAACACCCTCAACTTGACAAGGCTTTCAACCACTAATGCTCAATAGTTTATAGATTCAATGAATAGATGGAGAATCCTGACTGTACCAGCAGATACACACATAAACACGTATGAATGGCTAGCTATAGAAAGTAAATGAAGCTTGAAAATCTAATTTATCAACATAGAGATAAGATGACAGTTATTTGGCATTTGACAGAGAAGAAAACATGAATAACCCATTCAAGTGCAAGCTTAGAACAAAGGGAAAGATGGCGATTGAAAATATAACAACAAAAGAAGCTTGTATTTCTAGAATGAAGATGAGACGCTAGGAGGAAAAGAGTATCCACGGTCTTCGAAAGTTGAACCCTTATTACTTCGAACTTTCAGCCATTTATAGGTTTTTTCCAATGCTCTTGAACCCTCTGAGGATTGAGATGTCTTAATCTACCCCCTCTGTCTTTTTTAACTACTTGATGCCATAACTCATCATACATGAGCTCAGAGGTCTCTTTTTCTAACAACATAGTAACCAAATTCTGGTAAATTTGCTGCACTGTTAGGTGGCTCGCTCGTGCGAGAGATGCTCCATGATCATTTCTGTTGGTTCAACTGCATCGTGTTGTGGATTTTTCCCCTTTCGGCCATCTGTCTCCTGGCCTCTGTATCTCGGCCTCTGTCTCCTGGCGAATCCCTCTTCTAGCATTAAATAATCATTGCATAACACCTTAAGGGGAGGTGGCCACCTATTCTGCCATGGATGAGTGCATTGGGCCTTTGAAATCCCTGAAACGGCCGCTTTCTGTTAACACAGAGAAATGCATTCAAACTGTGGAAATCTGCCACAAGCACCGTTCATTCAGACTTCAAAAGTCCTTAAATCTGGTCTATTCTCCTATTAGGTATGTCCTCAATCATTGTCGCAAGTCTCTTCGGCCTTGTTCGAAGGCTTCCTTTTGTATTTTGGAAATACGTTTAAAACATTGCAAATAATGTAAAAATGGCTTCCTCCGGACTTGAAACAATATAATTTTCATTCCCAAACTTCTTTGGGTCCGGGTTTTATCGCATTGGCATTTTCCATTTGTATTTCGTTAAATAAAAAAATATATGAAAATATATAAAAAATGATATTTGGCGGATCTCAAATCCTTTACAATAGTGTTTATATTCCCATCAGGTCCGGTTAATCGCATTGCATATATATATATATATATCCTGCTCCTCTGTGAAGCTTCAATGCGATTAATCGCAATTGCATATCGTGATAACTCTGGGCTGTTTAGTGAGTGCTCTGTTGTGTAGGCCAATTGCGATTCTGCGATGCAACGTGGGCTGTTGATCTACGCGCTTGATCGATGATACTCGTTGACTCCGTCGATCGGCATCGTAACTCATATATGATATGTGCCAATATCCTCCGTCTACCTGTGCCGATTACAATTTTGTCGATTAGATCTGGAACATTGATCAGCCAAATCTGACGGCTGTTGTGCATTCATTGTTCAAGCCTTCGCTACTTTGTTTTTCATTGTTTTCTCTATGTTTTCATTTCCCAATAGTGTTTTTCCACCTTTTGGAGGGTTTTTCTTAGACGACAATTTTGAAGACTTAGAGGGTTTTCTAGGATCCATTTGGATCAGCACTTCAGGGCTAACAGAACCATCAGAGCTAAAATAGGGGACGTTTCTATTAAAATAACAGCATTGTACCTCAGGGCTAACACTGGCTCCTTCTGGGGATGAAAGCCTCCCTATGAGGTTTCAAGAACTGCAAACTTCTGCCTTTCTAGTAACAACCAAAACAAACTTATCTCCTAGTGTTCCATTGGGCATGGAGTTTATTTGCATAGAAAACAAAAACTAAAAAAACCTATTACAATATTAAGGCCTTAAAGCCTCATATGAAGTAAAGTTTCAAAAACCGCCCATTGACTAAGCCATCAAAAACACCTTCCCCCTCCAAATTGTGCAGAATGAAAGTATTGTTCATCTGAACTTGAGCAATGACAAACGGTCCAGTCCATAAGACATCAAATTTACCATGGTTTCCCTTCTTTTCCTTCAATGCATCCCATTTGAGAACCCAGTCACCAACTTGAAAACTGTCCATTTTTTCCTTTCTATCAAAGGTTTCTTTGATATTCTTTTGATGAATTCTTGACTTCTCAACCAGTTGTTCTCTGATCTGTTGTAATTCAACCATGTTACTCATTCTCCTCGCTATGTCAATCTCTTAATCCTTTTCTTCTTGCAAGAATTTGGCCATAGGGAGAATCAGCTGGATAGGAAAAACAACATCAACACCATAAACCAGCTTAAATGGAGAATTTCCTATGGAATTCTTGTTGGTAACTCTGTCAGCCCATAGTGCAAACTTCAACTTGGAATCCCAGTTCTTTTTGTTGTCCTCCAACAGTTTTTTGATTATCCTTACAAGAATCTTGTTAGATGATTTTGCCAGGCCATTACCTTGAGGATAATATGAGGTAGAATGCACCAATTGAATGCTCATGGATTCACACATGTCCACCAATTCTTCTGCCCTGAAAGATGTTGCATTATCAGTGACTAGTTTGGTTGGGAAACCAAATCTAATGAAAATATTCTCATTCAAGAACTTTATGATAACATGATGATTAGCATTTTTAGTGGGTACGACCTCAATGCATTTGGTGAAATAATCAGTGGCTACCAAGATCCATTTGTGATGGCCACTAGAATGTGGATTGATATCACCTATGAAGTCCAAGCTCCACTGCTGGAAGGGACCATTGACGTGTACTAGCTTCAAGGGCAGAGATTTTCGCTGTTGTCTTCCTACAAACCTCTGACATTTGTCACAAGATTTCACAAAAGAAAACACATCAGAGAATAGAGTAGGCCAATAATACCCAGCTCTCAAGATCTTGTGGGTTGTGGTTTTCCAATAATGATGCCCTCCACAGATGCTAGAATGGAACTGGTGCATGACTTCCATAGATTGTCCTTTGTCTAGACATCTCAAGAGGATCCCTGATGGGTCTTTCTAATAAAGCAGGTTTTTATTAATGCAGAATTTGGCTGATCTAAGCTTAATGGCTAGGGCTTGACTTGAGCTAAGCTCTGGAGGGACTTCTAACTTCTGCAAAAAATGAACTACACTAGAATACCATTCACAGGTGGCTAGATTTTCATCTTACCTGGCAACAGTGCCAACTCCAAATACATTCTGAAGAACTGGGTAAAGTAGGTGGCTAGATTCAGGATGACACCCAACCAGATCTACAAGACGAAGATACCGTGGAAGGCGTATCAATACTTGGTTATTTTTGTATGTTGACTGTATGGGCAAGAAAGCACGGAAACCTTCCCATAGAGTTGGGCAATCGCATTGGACCAACTGGCCAGAGAAGGAAAACCATGCAACTGGTCTGGCATGTTGGCTCATCAGCTGAAGGAACTGGTAACGAGGGCTCGACAACTTCCTAAAGGTGTGCAAGTAGAAATCTACATGTCCACCCATATCTTGGATGCAGTTTGTGCCCGACAAGGGTTCCTGGGCTTGAAGTGGGCATGGTCACTATGAGAGACTGATGTGAACAATTATTGTAAGTTGTTGTTCGAATGCAGCTTCAGAGGAGTAATCACACAGCTATCTGATCATTTTGTCACCCTAGTTTACAAGATGATATTCAAACATGATCCACCCTGCATGTCGAAGGAAGCAATGGAGGCAATGATAGACATAGATGATTGGTATGCCTCACTGTCTAACACCTTCATACATATGTACAGCGTGGAGAAGCCTTTGCATGTTCTACCAAAGTTTGCCTTGGACAACTCATCATGCAGGAAGTAACATATCACATCTCGGTATGGTTGACAACTAGACTGCACTGGAAGAAGAAGGCACCTTGGCCCGCTCTTCCATTATAGATTGGGTTATATGAGATCCAAAGTTTCAAGCACGTGGATTTCGAAGTAGAGTAGTTGAAGAAGTATCCATTCGACCTTTGAAGTTACAATCCATATGACCCACATTGTCTTGTCAAATATCACTACGCGAAAGTACAGTTCAACTGGATCCACGACACGTTTCATTGGGCGGAGGAGGACCCATGGAGATATTGGTACAAGTTCTCAAGACCCAATGAATAGGTTGTCTTTGTTGTGGAGTGGTTAGCGAAGCAACATGAAGCAACATCTCAGAGAGCACCAGAAGCAGTAGCAGCAGTAGAGGTGAACATACCATAGTGCTACAAGGGCAAGAGGAAAATTGTCGATTGCATGGAGGAAGAGAAAAGCTGCAAGTTCCAAGAAGATCCACCTATAGAGAAAGAAACTTTGTATATAGAGGCGAAGAGGCAATAGTGCAATAAGAGAATCACGCAAAGGCAGAAGGAGAAATGGAGGATGGAAGAAACGAAGAAGTAGTTGCATGAGTTTAAGAAGCAACTATGAAAGGAACAAGAGCTGCACAAATAGGAGAGGGAAGCGCAACAACAACAAGTACAAAAAGGGGTGGAATATGTGCAAATAGAGGAAGCAATGCCCGTACAAGTAGTGGACTCATCCCAAGAGCCGGCATCAAGCAGACATGGTGAACCATCACAGGAGCAGGACTTCGCTCGTGAGATAGAGCAACAAGAATTGGAACAAGGCATCAACCTCATGCCTCATCACTAAGAGGTCGACTTACCTGATTCACTGCATCGAGAAGATGAGCAATTCACAAGCGACCAAGGAGGCACTGAGATCCTTGGAGATCAACTGGAAGGAGAGATGCACAAGATCTCATTCGATGAGTCTCAACATAGAGTTATGCAGTCTCACAGAGTGTCGACTCTGGATGATCATACATCTCTTACGCAAGTTGAGGAACAAGTGATCATGTCTGATGTGCACAAACATCCAACAGCCTCGGTCGATGCTACTAGAGCATATGCTGAAGCCACTAGCTCAAGTGTTCTCTTTCTTATAGATGCAAATGAGTGAATGGCTAAGGAACTACAAACGGCCAAGCAAGGAGGAGAGTTTGTTATAGCATCTGCCTGAGCAGAACTGAAGAAGGAAATACTAGATGAAGTGTTGTCCCTTGACATAGTCATGCAAGCGTTGTATTCCAAGTTTGGTACCGTGCACAAGGTAGTCGTCCATCTCAATGGATGGCAGCAATGATGTGTTAGAAGAGCATGTATCTTAGCAAACGTGCATGCTGATGTTGATTACATGTAAACATGGATGATGAGATACAAGTAAGCCCTACTTCACTTGCCTAAGATGATGAATTGTAGAGTGATTAAGCTGAAGGCATGTATCCAAAGTTAGATCCAGAACTATGAAGAGCTCCCGCAACTCATCACTAGCATACAGGCTTCAAATGCACGTGTATTCAAGAGTATGGATTTTATGGTGCACGCACATGCGATCTCATCTATTGGGACTCTCACCCAGGTGAAGACAAAGGCATAGGTCTGACTAGTTCTTGACTCGTACCTTGACGAGTTGATGCACATTGCCACTAGCCGAGACTTGCCCATCAATGCAGACATCCTGCACAAGTATGTTGATGGTCCGGCTGCATTGAAGATAATGATGTGCATGTTACCAGACAAGTTGGATAGAGGAGCCTGAGTAGTGTACCCGGATGCTATGGAGGCAAGAATCAGGTTTCAGAAAGATGTCACCTTGGAGCACATGAACACCATCGCGGATTACTGGTCTTGGCATCAGTAAGCTATAATCAATCACAATGAAGATGTCGAAGAGTTGGTCTTCCAACAGTTGTCCGAGTCATAGTGATGTCTAGCATGGCTTGCTCAAGCCATTGTGTCTCACATGGGTACATGTGCATTGTAATGTAACACCTTGTCAAGTGTAAGTTCAAGTATCGATAGTTGGATGTAACAGTCATAGAGTAGATGAAGAGTCATCAGGGTAGATGAACTATCAGAAAGGGGAATGCCAAGGGTCACCCCAACCTTTTCTATACATAGTCCCTCATAACTCATTGTAAAGGCTTTTGGTTAGCCAAGCTTATGATAAGACTACCTTGGAGAGAGCTTGGATAATATTGTAATGAGTCTTGGCTTCTCCACTGCACAGAGCTAGTACATCTCTTTGGACGAATAGGCGGTTGTGGCTGTAACGTTCCGCTATCGGAACTAGTGGTTGGACATGGATGTATTGTATGACTAGAACTTACACTTCTTAATATGACTAGAGCCAACACATTTCATGCATATGTTGTATTGTATTCTATGCTATCTAGTTTACTCTAAATGATATATGTATTTGTTTTCTTACGCATGCATGTATATCTTTCTATGTATGTATGTATGAATCTTTCTGTAATGTGTTGTTGGTTTAACCTTCACTTTGGATTGCTAGCTAACTTGCCTTCTATGTTGCGATACATCTTTGCTCGTGTTCCCTTCTTAACTTCGTGTTATCACAGGTTTCCAACGGGTGCACTCATCTCAAACCCCATGTGTTAGAACCTCTCATGCACCTTCGTTGACTCACTGCATATGTCACACCCTTGCTACCAACATAGTTATCTTTCTTTGCTATGTGCGAAATCGTAGTCAAGGCATTACCATACGCCCCACTGCTGAGACTCCTAAGACCTACACCAAACGATCTGAGCTCTAATTGGGACTTCTTACTGGGGAGATCCCCTGACATGTTGGCGGGTCCAGCACCGTCAACAGTATGATAAATCTCAAGTTCAATGTCATTATTGTAAGAAGTATGGTCATTATGCAAACGAATGTAGAAAGAAGCAATATGACATTAGTAACAAACCAAGTGTAAATTTTACAAAGGAAACTCAAAACCATGATAACATGTTTTTAGCTTGTAATGTAGCACAAGAGAAACAAATTGATGTATGGTATCTAAATTCAGGGTGCAACAACCACATGACAGGGAACATAGAAATGTTTGCTAATCTAGATGAAAGTGTGAAATCTAAAGTGACATTAGGGACTGATAGAAAAGTCTCTGTCACAGGAAAAGGTAGAATCAATATTCTAACAAAGAAGGGGGAGAAGAAATACATGTTAGATATTTATTTTGTCCCTGATCTGAAGCATAACATCATAAGCATTGGACAACTCATGCAAAAGGGATGCAATGTATTTTTCAAAAATGATGAGTGTACAATTTTGGATAAGCCCCCAAACAGACAGCTGATTGCAAAAGTTCAAATGACAAGCAATAGAATGTTTCCCTTAAAGATAAAATCATATTTGAAGGAAGAAGTTGCACAAGCACAAATGTAAATGAATTCACAAGAGGATGAAAGAAAAGTTGCATCTATCACACAAGTAAACTATTAAGCAGAGGTCAAAGATGAAAATTAGTTATGGCATTTCAGATTTGGTCATCTCAACTTTGGAGGTTTGAATTTGTTGCATAGGAAAGGCATGGTGAAGGGATTTCCACTCATAGAAAAACCGAACAACCTATGTGAAGGATGTATCTTGAGAAAACAACATAGAGATACATTTCCAGCAGGAAAGTCAATAAGGGAAAAGACACCTTTAGAGATTGTCCATTCAAATTTATGTGGACCAATGCAGACACTGCCAATTGGTGGCAACCATTATCTTTTGACTTTCATAGATGAATACACAAGGAAGACACGGGTCTACTTCCTAAAATAGAAAAGTGAAGTGTTTGAGTGCTTCCATTAATACAAAGCTCTTGTTGAAAAGCAATGTGGACACTACATCAAAGTCTTGAGGACTGATAGAGGTGGCAAACACATCTCAAATGACTTCCTTCATTTTTGTAGGGAGCATGGAATTCACAAGAAATTTACAACAAGGTATACACCTCAGTAGAATGGTGTCACGAAAGGAAAAATAGGACCATTATGGAAATGGCAAGGAGTATGTTGAAGGAAAAGCATTTTCCAAATGGTTACTAGGTTGAGGTTGTCGCTTGTGCAACATATACCATGAATAAGTGTCCAACCAAAAGTGTCAGGAATATAATTCCTGAAGAGGCATGGAGTGGAAGAAAGCATGGTGTCACTCACATGAGAGTGTTTGGAAGTGTGGCGTATGCACATGTCCCAGATGAGTTGAGGAAGAAGTCAGACAACAATGGGGAGAAATGCATATTTGTTGGATATAGTGATGAATCCAAAGCATACAAGCTCTACAATCCATCAAACAAGAAGGTCATAATCAGCAGAGATATGTAGTTCATATAAGAGGAAGCATGGGATGGAAGTTTAAAGAAGATAGTGAATGTCAAAGCATGTATACCACATGAGGACAAAGAGGAATTGACAACAACAAGCAATTCCTCAATAGTGACTCCATCTACTCCTATTCAAGCGCAACAAAGCAGGCAACAAGTAACATCGTCAAAAAATAATAGGACAACGTCATGTAGTCAAGCAAGTGCTTCTCCAAGCATTCCACAAAGCACAACACCAAGTGACATATCAAGCCCATCTTCTACAAGCATAAGAAGACAAAAATTTAGAAATTTAAATGAAATTTATGAGCAAGATGAAGTTGATAGTGGTGCTGGTCTGAATTCCTTATTTGCATTGTTTTGTCATGTAGATGACACAATCCATTTTGAGGACATGGTTAAAGAAAAAACTGGTTTGTGACATTGGAGGAAGAAATAGAAGCGATAGAAAAGAATGACAGATGGGAGTTAGTGGACCTTCGCAAGGAAAATAGGTCATTGGAGTGAAGTGGGTCTATAAGACCAAGAGAAACGTTGAGGGGAAGATTGAAAGGCATAAAGCAAGGCTAGTTGTCAAAGCATACAAGCAAAATCATGGAAGATATTATGTAGAGACATTTGCACTAGTCACGAGGATGAAGACAGTGTGTACAATCGTGTCGATTGTCGCACATCATAAATGAAAAGTGTATCAAATGGATGTAAAATCAACATTCTTGAATGGAGTGCTGAAAGAGGAAGTATATGTTGCGCAACCACCTGGTTATGAGGTAGAAGGCAAATAAGACAATGTGTATAGGTTGAGGAAAGATCTTTATGGGTTGGAGCAAGCACCGCGTGCATTGTATAGCAGGATAGATTCTTACTTGTTGGACAATGGCTTCACCAAATATGACAGTGAACCTACTCTCTACATCAAAGAGAGAGATTGTAAGCTTCTTATTGTTGTCTTACATGCAAATGATTTTATTTTTTACAGGCGGTGATGATTTCTTCATCGTTGATTTCAAATAAGTCATGCAAAGTGAATTTGAAATGACTTACTTGGGGTTGTTAACATATTTTTTGGGCATAGAAGTGAACAAACTGAAAATGGTATTTTTATTTCCCAAGCAAAGTATGTAGTAGACATTTTGGAGAGGTATACTATGCAGAACAACAAGCCCGTGCTAACTCTAACTGTCATGGGGTTGAAGTTGAGAAAAGAAGACTGCAACAACAATGTCAAATTGACATTATACAAAAGTATGGTGGATAGCTTGATGTATTTGACCACCACTAGGTTGGATAAAATGTATGCAGTGAATTTTGTGTCGAGGTTCATGGAGACACCCAAGGAGCCGCATTAGCAGGCAATGAAAATGATTCTAAGGTATGTCAATGGGATGAAACAGTATGGTATTTTATACACTGCTACAAATGATTTTAGGTTGGCTGGCTACACTGACAGTGACTGGGCAGGAAGTGTCAGTGATAGAAATAGCACGTCAAAATATGTTTTTCATTTGGGTTCTGGAGCCATTTCATGGACCTACAAGAAGCACCCAACTGTGTCATTTTCAACAACAGAAGCTGAATATGTTGCCGCAACAACAACAATGTGTTAAGCAATTTGGATGAGAAGGATGTTGAGGGATCTATGCCACGACCAAGAGGGAACAACAACTATTTTCTGCAACAACACCTCTATAATTGCACTATCAAAGAACTTTGCTTTTCACAAGAGGACCAAGCTCATTGATGCTAAATATCATTTTATTAGAGAGTTTATTAACAATGGTGAAATTGTGTTGCAACACTGTAGGTCACAGGAACAATTTGCTGATATTTTCACAAAGCCATTGGGACGTGAAAGTTTTGTTTATCACAGAGACTATATGGGAATTGTCAATAGCGACAATTATGAATAAGGGGGAGTGCTGCAAAATTAATCCCAACCACCGCTTTAAACACATTGATAGCAGCCATACTTGTTAGATGGATTTTTGCAGGTTTCAGAGTTCTAAGCAAGAGTACGAGTTCCCCATTCTGCAACACACACATCAAGCATTTAAGAGAAAATGGAAATCTAATGAAGTTTGGTAAATACTTGTGGACAA
Organism: Pinus taeda; assembly: GCA_000404065.3. NCBI lineage: Eukaryota > Viridiplantae > Streptophyta > Pinopsida > Pinales > Pinaceae > Pinus > Pinus taeda. The sequence continues at coordinate 148,410 of APFE031368401.1, forward strand.
ACGTTCACTCCGCTAGTGTTATCTACACTCCACAACACCTGCAAGTTCAGAAAATCATTTATTATGTAAAATCGCCCACATTGTGTCTTAATGTTTTGATAAGTCATGTATTAATGAGTAAAAATGTGTTTTTTGGATAAATATTAATGTAAAAGTATTTTGTATAATCGAGGAGTTGAGAGGATAAGTCATGTATTAATGAGTCAAAATGTATGTTTTGGATAAATATGAATGTAAAAGTCTTTTGTATGATCGAGGAGTTGAGAGGCTGTGAGTCTGAGAGATAGAGGAGAAAATTGTGGAGAAAATATTGGTGGGTTCATGAAAACAAAAGTTACTGGGGTTTATTGTGTGTTACTCTACAACCCCTAGTGAAGTGTAAATCGCTATAAGAATTTTTATTTACATGGTGAATGAGTAAATTTCTGTGTTGCGATTTTCTTGCTGTAACTAGAGATTTGACTTCCACAACTGATTTGTTGAAGGATACTCCTCTCCTCTCCTATGCCCCCTGTAAAAATTTAATTGTTGGATATTATGCCATTGATGTCTATGCCCACATGGTTGACATAGTTGAAAATAATTAATATTATATTGTATTAATGGAGAAATGGTTACATGGTTGTAATGCAACTCCTTAAGTTAGGATTAGTTCCTAAGTTGTAGGAGTTTGTTCTCACCTTCCTATTCTTTTGAGATGTATTTATTGTATTATCTTTGATTAATTGAACATGATACTGTATGCTCCAGTTTTTGCAGTCTCCAGGTGTAGCTTGCTCACCTATGAGTTGCTGGTTAATTCAATTCATTTCTTTTCTTTCCAGTTTTCTAAAATGGTATCAGAGCTCAGTTTTGGTGAGCCTGATTTACCTGTAGAGCCTTATTGGCTACATTAGATCCCTAGTGGCTATACAGACTTCGAGGCTACAGTGCCCCAGTGGTAACATAGGAGCCTCAGTGCTCACATTTTCAGAGTCTAGGTGGTCGGAGTGACATACCTTATTCACATGAGAAATTTATTTTCTCACAGGTCTCAACATACCTCCAGCTAACCACAAAGTGGTTATTGTGCCTTTCGTCCTGATAGAAGTGATGATCATTGCGGATCTCAGGGTCAAACCCGCGATGATCAACCTCTCCTTAGAGGGATTTTAAATCATTGTTGTTTTTAGTCTACAAGAGTGATGACATGTTTTTTATGGTTCTGAGCTTCAGATCGAGCAGTTTGGTGGTGGATCTGAGTTGTAGACAGAGAGATAGTGGTAGATTCGTGGCAGATCGACCAGATCAGAGGTAGATTGGACAGTTTGATGGTAGATCTATGAACAATTCATAGGTTTTGGTATGTTTTGAGATTAAATTTTTTTGTAGCTTGTAATTGTTCACTTGTTGAGAATCGACTGTAGATCGAGGAATTGGGATTCTGATCAATCGAAAATGAACAATTTCACAGAAGCTTATCTCAATGAGACTAACAAACTTGATGGGACCAATTATACCATTTGGAAATTCAAAATACAAACATTGCTTGAGGGATTGAGTGCTTGGTCGATCGTCAGTGGCGATGAGTTGAAGCCGACCATGGTAGCAGGTGATATGATAGTGCTAATGCAAGATTGGGTTAAAAGGGAAAATAAGGCAAAAGTCATAATGAATATGTATGTTAAAAACAATATTATCCCACATATCAAAGACTGTAAATAATCTAGTGACATATGGACTACACTCAAGAACCTCTACCAGACACATAACACTAATCACATCCTGTTGCTTAAAGGAAAGTTGTTTTCCATGAGGATGGAGGAGAATGAATCTGTCGTCGGATTCATTGCATGGGTCAAGGACCAAAAGGACATTTTGGGAGACATCGGAGAGAAGGTGTCTGATTCTGATCTTGTCACAATTACATTGAACAGAATGACAAATGAATACCAGATGTTCATCATAGGCTTGTTTGCAAGGAAGGAAGCCCCTCCATTTGAAGAGCTAACAAGAATCCCGATACAGGAAGAAGAGTGGCGGTGGAATTTCAGACCACAGAGTGCTGATCTTGCTCTAATGGCGAAGAAGAATCCATACAAAGGGAAACAACCACAGGGATAGAAAGGTGGTGGCATTTTTCAGAAGAGACCATTGAAAGGTATGTCTCCAAACAAATCTAACATTGAATGATTTTACTCTGGGAAAACCGGTCACTTTGCTAAGTTTTGTTTTAAGAAACAAGAAGATGAGGCTAGAAATAAATAGAGAAAACACACAGGGCACTTTGTCGATGAAGGTTGCAGTCATGATCTTTGATTATTTGTAGTTGATTATGCTCTTTTAGCTATTTAGGAGGATGAGTCCGAAATATGGTTTGTAGATTCAGGCGCGTCTTCACATACGACAGGTAATAGACATTGGTTTGAAAATTTTGACGAAACTGCTTATGGAGCTAACATATATCTAGGTGATGACAAAGGTTATCAGATCAAGGGGTATAGTGATATTCTAGTGATGTTACCTTCTTGCAATATCAGATATATTAAAAATGTGATGTATGTACCCAGGATCAAGAAGAACTTGATCTCTATTTCAATGATGGTAGATCAACACCTGCAAGTCAAATTCTTCAGATCATATTCTGTCATAAAGGACAACAAGAAGGAACTAGTTGCATCAAGAGTGTGTGTGGGAGGCTTGTATGGGTTGAATGTCAATAAAATGCCACACCAAGCTCTGGCTTCAACAACACTGACAACCGAGAATATCTAGCATCAAAGATTCAGTCATCTAAACCTACAAGATCTCATGTTGCTACAAAGGAAAGGTATGGTTGATGGATTGCCTGCTTTTCAGAATGTTTATTTAGATTGTGATGGATGTGCATTAGGGAAAATGCATAGAGAATAGTTTCATTTGAATGCTGATAGGAAGAAAAAAGATATTATTGAGCTTGTGCATACAGATATATCTGGACCTATGCAAACTAGGCCGCTAGGGGGTGCATATTATTTTCTACTCTTTACTGATGATTGCACTAGATTCTCTTGGGTATATTTTATTGGAAAGAAGAGTCAAAAATTTCAATGCTTTAAAGAATTCAATAATATGGTGGAGAAGCAAACAGGGAAATTCATTAAGATTCTTCACTTTGATCAAGGGGGAGAATACAAGTTGGGAGAGTTCATGAAATTCTGCAGGAATCATGGGATTATTCAATAGTACACAATACCTCACACTCCACAGCAAAATGGAGTTGCTGAATGAAAGAACAAAACCCTTGTGGAGTGCACACGAAGTATGCTTCAAGGTAAGGGTCTATCTAATGGTTTTTGGGCTGAAGCCATTAACACTGTAATTTACTTGGAAAATAGGAGTCCAACTAAATGTCTCAATTTTAAAACTCCTTTTGAAGCACTTTATGGATATAAGCCCGGAATGAATCATTTAAGCGTTTTTGGGTCAAAATCCTTTGCCCATATTCGAAAGGATGATAGGAAGAAGTTAGATCCTAAGGCCATGAAATGCATCTTTGTAGGACACTGCACTGAGTTTAAAGCTTATAAGTTGTTTAATCCTTTCACTCATAAAGTTTTTGTGAGTCGATATGTGCTATTTCATGAGATGACTAAGGAAGGAAATAAGGAGAACAACCTTGAAGAGTAGCACATTCCATTGTTGATGGAATAAAGCAGTGACGACATGAAACGAAAACAACAACAGAAAGAGGAAGAGGCAGGCGATGCAATTAATAAGTCGAACCCGCTAAGGTCTGAAGTAGATAGATTTGAGGTGAGTCCCTTACCGAGAAGATTGGGTAGGCAAAGTCAACTACCAGCCAGATTGAAAGACTATGCTTTAATATCAAACATTTTAGATGTTATAGAACCCACAAATTATAAAGAAGCTAATCAATCTCATGAGTGGACGAACACAATGAATGAATAAATTGAATCTATTATCAGAAATAATACTTGGGAACTAGTTGAATTTCCTGAAGGAAAAATACCCATAGGTTGCAAGTGGCTTTATAAACCTAAATTTAATGTAGATGGGAGTATAGAAAAGTTTAAAGCTAGATTAGTAGCAAAGGGTTATTCACAGAAAGAGGGAATTGACTATAAAGAAACCTTTGGTCCTGTAGCCAAACTGAATACTATTAGAATGTTAATTGTTGTAGCTACACCAGTTAGATGTTAAGTTTGCATTTTTAAATGGTGATTTAAATGAAGATGTTTATTTAATGCAGCCTGAAGAGTTTGTTAAACAAGGGAAAGAGAATTTAGTTTGTGTATTGAAAAAGACCCTTTTTGGTTTAAAATAGGCACCCAGGTCTTGGTACGGGAAGATTGATTCATTTTTCTTACAACATGGTTTTAATAGGACTAAGAATGACCCAAATCTATATACCATGTATGATGAACAGGGACAAATAATTTTGATTTCCTTGTATGTGGATGACATGATTATAATAGGTATTGCAGTGGCATTAATCAAAGAAATCAAATCGCAGATATCATAGGTTTTTGAGATGAAAGATCTCGAAAGTTTACATTACTGTCTAGGTCTGGAAGTGTGGAGAGACTGTGGACAGACTTTCCTTACTCAAGGTAAGTATGTTAGAGGGCTACTCAAAAATTTCAGAATGGAACAATGTAAGACAACATCAATTCCTTTGGAGTAGAATCTGAACTTGTGCAGAGACAATGGCTCTAAGGAGGTGGATGCTACTTTGTATAGACAACTAGTTGGTAGTTTGATATATCTGACTACAACTACACCAGACTTAACATACTCTGTTGGTGTGTTGATCCAGTTTATGTCTAAACCTCTTGAATGTAATTGGGTAGCGGCAAAAAGTGTACTGAGGTATCCTCATGGTACTTCTGATTATGGTATTTTATACACTGATACATCTAATGTTACTGTAGCAGGTTTTTCAAACTCTGATTGGGTAAGTAACCTGGATGATCGATGATCTATCACAGGTTATGCATTCAGTATTGGATCTGGGGTCATAGCGTGGACAGTAAAAAGAAGAGCATTGTGCCTTTATCTTCAGCTAAAGCCAAGTACCAAGCAGTATGCACAGCGACATGTGAAGCTATCTGGTTGAGGAGGCTTCTCCATGATGCAAGAGAAGAGCAAAAAGAAGAGACAATCATCAACAGTGACAACCAAAGTCCCATTAAGTTGGCGAACAATCCAGTGTTTCATAAGAACACGAAACACATAGATATTCAATGTAACTTTGTAAGGGAAAAAGCCCAGTCAAAAGAATCTTTTATTGAATATTGTAAAACATGTGACAATATGGCTGATATTTTTACAAAGCTTCTTTTGAAAGTGAAGTTTGAATTGTTTAGAGGGATGTTAGGACTTCAAGATAATCATTTTTCCATTAAGGGGGAGAGTTGAAAATAATTAATATTATATTGTATTAATGGAGAAATGGTTACATGGTTGTAAAGTAACTCCTTAAGTTAGGATTAGTTCCTAGGTTGTAGGAGTTTCTTCTCACCTCCCTATTCTTTTGACATGTATTTATTGTATTATCTTTGATTAATTGAACCTGAAAGTATAAGCTTCAGCTTGTGCAGTCCTCCAGGTGTAGCTTGCTCACTTAGTTAATTCAATTCATTTCTTTTCTTTCCAGTTTCCTAACCGTCATTCTAATCCCATTCGTTATTTAAAGTGTGAAATTCGATGACCAACTATTTTGTTGTGTTTCCATTTGTGGATAAATCGAAATGCCTAGAAATTATCCACAACTATCTGGGATAAAGGGTTTGTCATTGGGGACCATGATGAAGGCCAGACCATCACCATTGAAATTCTTTAGCCCGTCAGGAAGAGTGATTGTCTGAATGAACATGGTGAAGGTGGTCGTAAATGTGGCCGGTCGTACCGTGATGGGTTCATGGTAAAGAACCCTTCCGATGTAGTCATACATGTGAGAATATGGGTCGGCACCAGATGTAGTGTTCGGCGATGTAGTGAGATCGATGTAACTGCATGAAGAATTATAGGAAGCTATGTCACATGGTTCGAGTTCGAATTCGAGTTCGACAACGATTAAGTTTGATTCGAATTCGAATTTTCCGATCAGGTTCGAATGAGGTTCGACATTAGGTTCGACTATACATATTTTTCAATATATATATATATATATATATATATATGACCTCGGTCTAATGGAGTAGGAATAACCTTGTATTATGGATGTTGCAAAGATTGAAGGATTAGCCATTCTCAACATATCTGTTTTAGCATACAAATCTACCTAGACATATCACAATTGCACAGCTAGTGATCTTGACATACCTGTGAGGATCTCAGCTGAATGGAGTAGCTAAGATCTAGGACAAAGGCACAGTGTCAATGGATCTTGCATAGCAGTCTTGGTATCAAGGCCTCGGTGATACTCCTGTAGAAGTCTAGACTCTAGACAAAGAACAACAGTGATAGAACCTCTCTCTCGACCTAATAAGATTGATGTTAGACGTTGTCTCAATCATACACACACACACACATATATATATATATTACAATACCATCCCTGCATAACAAAGAGCCACAGTAACCATTATAGTCTCGGAATAAATGAGACAGTAAGGACCTCAGTATAGTGAGGAATAGTATCTCATCTCGGTGGATCTATTTCTTAACAGTCAATGTATGTATATATATATATATATATATATAATGGAAAGATCTTCGGATCCCTCACTATCTTTACATGATCTCACTGTCTCGATGTAAGAAAGATCACAATGATCCTACAGTCATGGAATACACTCTCGCATGATCATAGTCAACATGATAGTCTAGAGTACAGTGATGAAGGTAGGATAAAACAGCTATCATGGCTGTCATAATGAAGTTCTCAGTGCATCATTAAAAAAATCGAACCTTAAAAAATTCGTTAAAATTTGCCTTCAGGTTAGTTGAGGTTCATTCAGGTTCAACTTGAGGTTCGAATTTCCGAATTTCAAATTTATTTTTCAGGTTGGCCGAACCCTGTGACATATTAGGAAGCATTTCCCATGTATATCAACTGATTGCTGTTGTCGTTGCCGAACGATGGGAAAGAGAAACCTGTGCTATAACTTCCATGCGACACGATAGCCAGGATTGGAAACAGGAGCCACAGCACAGAGCTCCTCTTTTGCACCTACCATTGAAGTTACACCAAAGAATGAAAAAACAGTCGAGCAGAGTGACCAGTTATTTGTTATCAATCGCGACAGATTTGCCACAAATTAAAGCACAGAAAATGAAAGTGCCACAAATTCAAAGAAACAACGATTGGCACGAGGGGAGATTTTGTCTTGATGTATATAATTTCAAAGCACGATGATATGAATATGATATTTCTTTCAGAGCATTCATACTAACCTTGAAAATTTGAACGGTGAATTAATCATTTCACCAAAGTCTACAAAGAAACTACAGAAATCTGACTAACAGAAATTATTGAGATATAGCGATAAAGTAAATTCTCGCGTCTGATGAATCAGGATAAATTCGTAAATTGCAATGGCCAGTCGATTATCTCTCACATATGTATATAGTCTAGTTGCATATGCAGAGCTTTAATCTGTCACTTTCTTTAGCAAAGATGACTTTCGAATGGGGCAGAGGTCACATGTCGGAGTCAGCGCAAATCGTACTAATCGGTTCAGGGCTGCTTCGCTGGAATTTTCATCACCAACCGCATGTTTGTTGTTCTATCGGAACATAACATTCCGAGTGAAACACTAATCTCTATAATATATATCAATCCCTAAAGACGTTAAGGAGATACAATAATTTTATCACGGAGTTGTTTTTAAAGAGATTTTTTGGAAGTTTTTCCGGTGGGTTTTTCCGGTCAAAATCCGGTAGCGATTTATTGGAATTGCAAGTTTGATAGCTAATTTCTGCACAATCAAAATGTCCCAGGTTTTTTCAGGGTGCTGAATCCAAATATGAAATTAAAAAATCATTTTAAATAATACAAATCAAAATTTAACCTCAATTTTTTCTGCCTGATTCCGTCACCGGAATCTCCACAAAGTCGCACTAAAAACAACTCCATTTATCAACGCTATCACGAATACTTAAACCGTTAGAGTTTAAAGTTTGTGATGGTGAAATGAGAAGTCTCCTTCCAAGTCTCTCGCGGGTTAAACCTATTTACCGTTCTATTTACCGTTGACTCAGTAGCGATATTAAAAAAAAATACAAAAATTATCATTTTAGATTAAGTAAGAAGTTATATTGGTGTTTGAGATCTCCGTGTTTGTGGGATAAGAGACCCACTTTTACTCATTGATTTGACTGCTAAGTTTAGAAAGACATACATATTCTACTCTCTCTAGTTTTGAACCTGTTAAGAAGAAATATAAGCTCTTACTGTAGATCCCATTGTTTGTGGGATAAGGGACCCACTTCCATGCAATGATTTGGTTGTTAAATCTAGAAAGACATACATAGTCTACCCTCTAGTTTTGAACCTCTTAAAAGGATTACATGCTCTTAATCATTAGGCCCACTCAAACTATATAGACATATTTAAAAGGAATACATGCTCTTAACCATTAGGCCCACTCAAACTATATAGACATATTTAAAAACATGTTTTAAGATCTAACTTTAGACTATTTTGATTCACAAAAACTTGTCAATAATTAAAAAACTTGCCAACAATTCACAAAAACTTGCCATTATCCAACATGTTTTTTTTTCCAAAAAACTTGCCAGGATAAACCTGTGCATTGATTATGGAAAGCTGCATTTCTCATCGTAACTACAGAATAATTCCCACGTTTAAAATTGTTAGTAACTGCATAATAATACCCACTTTTAAAACTGTTAGCGTGATCTATGTTCTAACTGCCGAGTAATGTTTATAATTGATGTGATGTAAAAAGAGAACAGAACATTCCAAAAGACTAGTCTCGTTGATCATTGTAAATCAGATATTGGTAAAAGTTTGGTTTATTTAAATAAGTTATTTTCAATTTCGTTGGATGGGCTTATTTTATTTTAATAAGTTATTGTCAACGCTGTTATATATTTAATTAATTTTTCCAAATAAAAATATATTCTATTCAAAAATTTAAAATAAAATTATTTAAATATATTTAATTAAATTCAAAATTAAAATTTATTAAAAGATTGTTGATTTTGATTTCAATTGTTAATGCTAAAAAGTTTTTCTGACTCGTTTAAATCAAGATTAAATTTTTTGTTTCATTTAAATAAATACAGTATACTTAAAATTAAAAAATTTAATATAAATATTAATTTATAACGTATTTATGTTATTTTTATTTTTTTCTCAGTTTACACTAAAATAACTAATGAATTAGACTGTTTGTTTTTTTAAAAGAAAGACATCTACTCACACTTGGTTAACAACAGAATTCCATATCAGCCACCAATTTTTCCATACATTTATTGGAAGGCAAAATGTCCACCGAAGATCATACACTTTGCCTGGCTCGTTTTCTACAACAAGAATTTATCATGGGACATTCTCAGGAAAAGATATTGGCACGGACCCAGCAGATGCACCATGTGTAAATCGGAAGAAGAAACAAATCTCCACATGTTCATCAAATGCCCAATCATTCAGCAGACCTGGTATGTATTATCAAACATTTTTGATTTTCAACTGACTGATTTTCTCTCTCCTAGCGCAGCCCTTATATGGTGGAGCAAACAGGCCAGGAATAGACGTTATCTCATCCTCATCCTGCTATGGAACGTATGGAAATGGCGGAATGCACACATATTCAAAGACTCCGTCATGCCCACATCATCCATTTATGACAGCATAATGACTGACTGGCACATGTATTACGGCTCCGCATAATCCACTCAGCATCCCGGATTTCTATCTATGAACAGAAGATCCTTTTTTCTGCAATTTTGAATGGACAATGTTATGTTTTATAAGCTCTTTAAAAATGGTTTTCCTGTCCTAGGATGCGGCTGCATATATGTCCCTTTGTGATTGACAGAATCACATGCCATTTGCCATATGAAGTATACATTTGGACTATCATTTTTCCAGATCATACTATATGTAATTCTCAAGAAGACAGTTATATTATCTTAATATAATCAAATCTCGATTTTTTTCTCTGAAAAAAAAAACTAATGAATTAGACTCTATATCCTATAATCATTATAAATAATGTTAGAATTCAGCTTCCAAAACTTTGGGCAAATACCATTTTATTACTTACATTATAGGTTTTTGAATTCTTTTAGGGATATGATCAGAGTGAGGCTCGTGGTCGTTTAAGATGTCAAAATTTGTTATTTCGTTGTATAGAGGGAGATCGGAGATAACATAGGCTACCACGTTGCTACCAAGCCCATCGAATATATATATATATATATATATATATATATATATGAACTTTAATGAGAAATTTTATATTTAATTTTTTATTGTTTATTTTTTTTTAGAAATATGATGGAATTGGAAGTAGATGACTTAGGTTTTAGATGGCATTTTTTACTAGCACAATTTCTTAGATAGCACTTTTAGTTAACAAAGTTTTCATGACTTATTAGATATTATTATGAATAAGCTCTAGTGTAATGAGAACCATTTCAAATCTCATTCCTTTGAGTGTGGGAAAGAGTCATGGAACATTATCCCATAAGAAAGATAGCATAAATAAAAGTTTTTGAATTCTTTTATGTTGTATCTCATAAGAAAGATAGCATAAATAAAAGTAGGGAACAAAGATAAAATAAAGAATGATGTAGATGAATAAAGAATCAAGAATATTTTAATTTAAAATATAGATTTAATGACAAATGATAATGCACTAAAATTTCAAATCTCTTATAAAGATATGTAGATAATACAAAGTATCACCACAATATGTAAATAGCACAAAGTATTACTACAAATTCCAAATGATATAAGATAGCACAAAGCACTATTATAAAGAATGAGGCCAAAATTCTATTTGCATTAGTGGATATTATGTTTCTACATGTTATTATAAATAACAAGATATAAATCATAGTTGTACCAACAGATATTATGTTTTTAGAAATTTTAGCACATATTATATATACTAAGTTTTGGTCTTATTCAACTATATTACATTTTAAAAATGTAAACTTTGAAACAAGAATTCTAGCAAAAAAACCCTAAAAGGACATGAAAAACAATGCTAAAATTGAAAAGTGTTGATGCTGGAATAACATTTTTTTTCTTTTGTTGAATTGAGGCTTTTGTGATCCATAATAGTTATAAGTAGAACTTGGCCATAAATCACATATAGAAATACCTTTGTTGACGCGTTTCGAACCAACTAGTGTTGTTCATTGCTAGGACAAGTTGAAGAAACAAATCCAGCTTCACATGTTAAATAGGGTAAATTTTGAACATGTTTTAAAAATGACAGTGAAAACCAATTTTTTGTGCAAATATTGTACAAAAAAAGCCCTCAAAACAAAAAGTGTACTAGAAAAACACATTTTTTTTTAACGTAAATTTTGAACATATTTAAAAAATGATAGTGAAAACCAATTTTTGTGCAAAAATTGTGCAAAAAACACCCTCAAAACGAAAAGTGTTGATGCTGGAATAACATTTTTTTTTAGGGTAATTTTTCAACATTTTGAACTTAAAACAATGAAAAATATAAAATCAAATATATAAAAAGGACAAAAAAAAATATCATAAAAATATAAAAAAA
>APFE031368401.1:161230-188955 GCA_000404065.3 Pinus taeda
AAACATGATCTCAAGAAAAAATTGGACATAAAAAAATTTAAAATGTAAAAAATGTAACATTTAAAAAAAAATCACACTTAATACATTAAAAAATTTAAAGTGTCAAAAATAAGCCGTCATCCACACTTAATACATTAAAAAATTGAAAGTGTCAAACATAAGCCTTCTAAAAAAAGGTTGAGGCTACATCAACACGTTTCAAACTCAGCATGAAAATCACTAAAATTTAAAAAAAAAAAAATTATATTTGATACATGAGAAAATTTAAAGTGAAAAAAATATGGTAAAAAAAAAAAGAGTGTATTCTGATCGCCACTTTTCAAAATCAGGTCACATTTTTTCTACCTCTATGTATCGTATCAGTTCCGTTTCAAAGTTTACATTGTTTTTTGGATGTGTTTGTTAAAATTTGGCAATAGAATTTTTGGCAAGACTATGATTTTCCTTGTATTTTACGAATCGTATCAGTTCCCGTTTCAAAGTTTACATTGTTTTTTGGATGTGTTTGCTAAAATTTGGCAATAGTCAAAGTTTACATTGTTTTTTGGATGTGTTTGCTAAAATTTGGCAATAGAATTTTTGACAAGACTATGATTTTTCCTTGTTTAAAATACAATTTTGAATGTATAAATGGATTCAATGCCTTGAAATCCCTAAAGAGCAATTGCATTGTGCAAACTCTATACCTCAAATTTGTTATTTCAACAAATCCCTCTTGGATTTTAGGTAAAATTTGCTAGACAATATGCCCAAAAAAAGTGCCAAATCATAGAATAGTTAGACGATGCATTAAGTTTTTAGTAGTAGAAGGTGATTCCTATATGAATTTAGAAGAAAAAGTGAAAAGTACTTCATAGAACTTGTTATAAATATAATCATTTTAGAAAATTTAGGGCAAAGTATTGATGTTTTCTAAAGTGGATATGACCCCTAAATCATTATAAAATAAGAAATAAAAGTGGTCCATCATGATTATAGAGTAGATATTATTATGAGTCTCAAGGGAGAGCTCAATTGGTCGAGTCCTTGTCATTAAAGAACCTTCGCTATTAGGAGCTCGCGGGTTTAATTCTTGCAACACTCTAGGGGTTAGGCTTTGTGGTTAAGCTACCAAGAAGTGATCCCTTCACGGGGATCTTCCCGATAAAAAATATTGTGTGGATGTAGTTAACATTAATCTCTAGGGTCTGTGAACCACATAAAACAAGGGTATTGTGGAATAAAATTTGGAAATAAGGATATGTCACGATAAAGATAGACTTTAGTGGAAGGTGACTGCAAAATCATTAAAGTAGTGAAAGTTTCTTTGAAATCAATATAAAAGATTATTAATCTAGATTTTTAGGGAATTCACATCAAGTTCAGAGCCCCTAAGGTGGCCATACAAATCAACTATTATTATTACAGAATTTAACACTGGCATGCTCCTTATATCACTATAGTTATATGTTTGAATAGGTTTTGAATTTCCCAAGAAAGAATACACTCACTAATACATTTGGTGTGGGATGTCACAAACATTGAATTATTCTAAAACATCATTTAGTATGATGGATCTTTATACCATTTATCATTTTACGTAACAAATTTTTTCTTCCATATCCTCTCCTTCTCTTACAAGAAAAACCTATTAAAAGTAACCCCTTTTGAATTGATTTATTAGAGGATATAGGAAAAAATAGGCTTGGTTGGGTTGCTAGTGTTTAGTTAAACTTGACTTGTGAAAGAGTCAAATGTGTTAGGTCACCAATGATGGTTTTGGGCATATGGTATTAGTGATAAATTGTAATGAGCATCTGGATTACATGTAATGAAGCCTTTAAAAGGATTAGGTATTGTCCATTGTAATGTGTGATGAGATGAGCAATATGACCTCACTTGGTTAGGTTTGGTCAAAGGATTAAATATATTCTTTAGCTAGTTTTTTCTACAAGGGTTTTCCAAAGTGAATTTTTGTGCAATTATGTGTGCATGATTTATGTTTTGTTATTTCTAGCTAATTATTTTTGCATTCATTTTTTTAACTTTTCATGTTGTATCAGATCCTTGGTTAGTTTGGACTCTCTAGTAAGAGTGGAATCAATATTTATGAGATGATGGATTCAAGGGATTAAAATTTTTGTAGATGAGGTTCTATGGTAGGTGCACTAGGAAGGGAATTGATAAATCCACTAGATTATGAGGTGAAAGATAAGAAATGGTGTTGATGTTTCTAACCATGATCATGAAGAAACAATGGAGTGAAGTAAGATTATCATTATTAGTTCATTTGAAAGGAGACAAAGGTGAATCATGCCTACAACATGCATGATCACAATATCAAGTAGGTTCCATGAAGAAGGTGGTGAGAAGAATAATGAAGTTCAAAATGTCATTTGCAGTGGGGAAGATAGTCTAATATCTTAAGAAGGGGTTGGTCATGCCATTATTAGGTAAGAGAATGCAATATCCAGGTGGTGCTATTTGGTGAGCCTTGGTATTGCACCAAAAATGTTGTAACTCCCAAGGGTTTGTCAACTCAAATTATCAACCCGAGGTTCGTACAAACTTAGAGGTGCCAATGCTATATGTAGAGGAAATTGCATTCTACTCATGCAACCCTCAGTCATGACATTAGATCGAAGTTCTCAGAGTTCATTATTCTTACTAAGCCATAATGAAATGTTGCTGATCAAAGTACAATTGAAAACTAATTTTAGAAATGAAAGTGGAAATGCCATTTGTTCAAATTGTAGATGCTAATTAATAAATTCATGAAAGGACAAGGGCTAATCTCCTTGCAAAAAAGAAGCTACTATATCTTACATAATTCATCAAACTACCAACATAATTTCATGTGTCCTCTACCTAGTTCACACTTGCTTGAAAATCAGAAACCTAACTTGCATCATCCTTGTGATTTAAAAACTAATTCTACTATGTTTTGCAGTCAGGAAAAGGAATGGTTGGAGTGGCTTATGAGCTTCCCCTGATAATTAAATCACAACTTGGGGTCATTATTCATCTTAGCTGAGCTAAAGTTGAAGTGGGGATAAAAACAGGTGAAGAAAAGTGGCGCTACATGCTTGTTATAGGTGGCTGCTACAGGAGGTGGTGTATTGCTACACGAGGGCTTGTAATGCTACATGAGGGGTTCCGAGAGGCTTTTTAGGGTGAAAATGACATCTTGAGGGTATGGAGAGGTGAATGGAGGTTAAAGAGAATAAAGGAAGGTTGGGTTGAGCCCCCTAGCTAAGTACATGACCTCTCAAAGATCTGTCTTGCACTAGGATGAATTCTCACGGTGTCCTAAGTTTACTAGGCAAAGTGACTTATGGAAATAGATTTTTGGGATAGAATTGAGGGGTGGAAAGAGAAGATGGAGGATTCCAAGATGGAAGTGGAATAGGTGCCTTCCCCTGTAGATAAACACAACCTTGCAACCAATCACATGCATACATCCATTTATCATTAACAAAGTGATATAACCTATGATGGAAAATATGAGTTGAATTTAAATCACATCTATTTTATGCCATAACACTACTCTAATCACTAAATTGACTTCTAATCTACATAAAGCAAACATAAATCAGAACAACTTGCTTCATCTGTTTCCAAGAAATCATAGACATAATATTTTTGTACTAAGGTTGTGAATCCTTCCACTCATTCTCCCACAAGAGAGGTGATGTAGAATCTTGCAACCACGTGTTTTTATAGCTTAATCTCTACTGAAATGAAAGAAACTATGAACTAGTTGGAATCAAGAATAAAACACAAGTACACAAGGGGGACCAAAGCCTCTCGGTTGGGCCCAAACTCGAGGGTCCCATTCCTCCTCTAAAACTAACTTAAATGTATCTTCAATACCAACTTCTCATTATGAGAAATTAAAGGTCTCATAGATCACACGAAAGTTCAAAATGACAATGTCAATCTCCAAACTCAATAGCTACACCTAGATGAATCAAAAATTCGAACCCTAATGAGGTTTTCATCTTGTTTAGTAATACAAAAGGGTAGTTGATAGCAACTCCCTTGAAAATAGGAGTGATTCCCTCCTTGTTCTCAAAAATGGTGGATATTGTACCTTTTGAGCTTCACTTATGCTAGGAGTTACTCGACTGCCAATGAATTTGAATTGGGGAGAGAGGATGTTGTGATCCCAAGCCGAGTTAGGGAGTTAAGGAGGTGGACAAACCCCCTAGATTCTCTCTTGGTTGTCTCCATCAAACCTTTGTGTAGTAATTTCCTCAAAAATGCTTCTTTTTCGTGCAATTAAACCACATTAGGTCATATACTATGAAAAAAACCTTTTACTCCTCTTACTAAGCATAATATAACAAAAAGTGTGAATTAATGTGAGAGAAGGATAGTTTTAAGGCTAGAAGATGGCATGATGATCTTCAAAATATACCTATTGATGGGACTCATAATCACCCCCCTGTTGAAGGTGTTTCTCATCCTCTGAGAAATTTAGTCATCCATGTGAAGCTTTTTCATGAATGGTGGACAAAACATCATAGTGGGTGTTCATTTGGTTTATTATGGATAAAGGAAATTAGAAAAGGTAATGAAAAAGGCTTTGGAAAGGAAAATTTCCATTTTGACACATTTATTTATGAAAATAATGGAAATTAGGAGAAAAGGAAGGTGAAAGGTCACAGGTTGCATGTGAGGAGGAAAATCAAGGAAAATAATGGAAAATGAAGAAAATAGAGGCCTCATTGATAAAAAGGCTTTTGAGGATCACTAGGTGGGCTTGGTCAGTGTAAGTTTGGGAAGTCCAGTTTCTGTGGAGCTCTCTTCTATTCTCTCTCTCTCTCATACTCTTGGATAC
Source organism: Pinus taeda (assembly GCA_000404065.3). Classification (NCBI taxonomy): domain Eukaryota; kingdom Viridiplantae; phylum Streptophyta; class Pinopsida; order Pinales; family Pinaceae; genus Pinus; species Pinus taeda. The sequence continues at coordinate 166,053 of APFE031368401.1, forward strand.
TTAGATTTTTCCTGGAGCACTGTTGGAAAGTGTCGCATACTTGGAATTTTGGAGCAAGAAGACAAAGGAAGAATAGGAATGCGCAAGAGGATGTCAGGATCAGCAGCTACAATGGGTGTTTCTATGATCTGTCATTGGCATGGACAATTGCCTATATTGACAGTGGATTTTCCTAGCCTTTACATTTCCCAGATAGTCATGGTGTTGTGTTTTTATTTCTTTGTTTTTCTGGTTGGTTCTGTTTTTTCCTTTAGCTTGGGTTGAGTTATTAGTTCCTAGAGCTTTGCTTGGAAAAATGCTCTAGAAGCCCTGTAACAACTTGGGTTGAGTTACTAATCCTAGAAGCCTTTGTTGGACAAATTCTGTGGAAATCCCTTAACATCTTGGGTTGAGTTTCTAGTCCTAGAAGCCTTGGTTGGATAAATGCTCTGGAAGCCTTTGGTGGGTTGAGTTACTAGTCTTGGAAGCCTTGGTTGGACAAATGCTCTAGAAGACCAATGGTAGCTGTGGGTTGAGTTACTAGTCCTGGAAGCCTTGGTTAGACAAACACTCTAAAAACCCAATGGCAGTTGTGGGTTGAGTTACTAGTCTTGGAAGTCGGGTTGGAACAAATGCTTTGGAGCCCTAGAAGGCTTAGGTAGAGACCAATATGATTATGAATTGTGATGTCCGACCGTGAGGTGGAATCACTGTTTGAGGGGTTGAGGTGGTTTGGCCTCTTGAAGCCCTAGAAGATTTTGATTAATGTTTTTTATGAGATCCCACATTCATCCTTGGAATATGGTACAGGGGTCATTGGCTGAAGGTAGGTTTGGCTCAGCCATGTGTATGGTTGGGTGGAACGTGGTAGTCCCATACCAGGTTGGCCTTTGCATAATTAATAAGAGGTTATTTGATATAGCTAGATATTGGTGGCCACCTGCCTATTCCACTTGGACCCCAACCATTGTTTCTTTCAGTTTTTCAATTTCTTTAATGGTAGCATAGTTTACTATTTTTGGTAGTTTTTTGGGTCCTGAACTTCCAGATCCGTTTTGAGGCCCTAAATGACGATTTTTTGGAAAATCACGTGGAAAATATAAGTTTTCAACTCAATGTTTTGTTGTCATTAGTTGTAGACCTCAGATAGATATTTCTAATAAGGTATTATGTGCGTCAAATAGAGATCATATGCCAAAGTTATGACCCCCGAAAATTGATGTACCAATTTACCTCAATGGGGTCCATAGTTTGGCGCTTCATCACTTAGGGTTAGGTTTTTGGATATTTTGGGTTTCCAATTGTTTCTCAATGATAAATAGGCCTTCAAGCCTCATTGTAACATGGTTTAGAGGCATGTATATGCCACATCTCTTCTTAGAGATAAGCAACCATTGCCCGAGCTAGTCTTATTTCCATTCTCTTTGTAAGAATATTTCAGTATTTGATATTAATGAAATGAAGTGTTATTTCTGATGCATCTCTATATTTATGGTTATATCTGTAATTTGTTGCTTATATCTGTAATTTGTTGCTTTCCTAGTTAAATTCAAATCATTACTTCTCCTTGTTATCTCATGAGTATTATAGTGGTTTATATGTGGATTATATGGTTGTTGTTTCCTTGGTATTCCTATTGTTATTATGTTGGTTATGAATATGTGTTATGACAGTGGCTATGTATGGGTCCCATCATGTTTTTACTTGTATATGAATTAGCAATGTGTCTATGACTTAATGGATGAAACTGCAGCTAAAGCAATAAGGAAAAAATTCCTCATAGGGAATCTCATATAAGTATGAGACCCTTATGTTTATATTTGTCATTTACATCTATAGATTGCATTGATGCCAAGTGTTTGAAAGAATATTAGTCCCAGTTGGGGATGGCCAGGCCTAGTGTTGGAGTTATTTTTTGGTTTATTATTCTTTTCATCATGTGTTTAATGGATTCCGGAAGCTACAGCAAGTTCTGGGTAGTGGTCAGAATTCTAGGCTTAAAAGGTGCCTTAAATTCCCCAGACTCTAGCACAGGTCTGCTAGAAATAGTCCATGGACACAGCCATGCAGGCTTGTGGTAGCGTCCATAGCTCTTTGGACATTGGCATGCCCATAGCATGGGAGTGTCCATAGGTCAAGAGGTTTAAAACCTCAATAGGCCTCAGGGGCTAGTTAGCAGAAAGGCTGGGATGGTTCTTAGAAGTCCTATTGTTAATGTTGGAAGTTTGTACAATGTTTTCGTCAGTTCCACTTCCTTAACGGGACTTAGGAGGTTGAATCATATCATAATATCCTCTCATCACATGTTTACCCCAGTTGTTCGATTACTTGGGTTGATGTGGGAGGAGGGTGTTATAGAGTGATATTAGAGAATTGTTCACCCCTCAGACTAGATGGGTTGTGTTGGTCATGCATTCATGTACGAATGCATGTGTTTTTCTTATGCTTGTAGGTCATGTGTTTGTTTCATTTGCACGGTGTTGATCATGGTTGTAGTGATGTCACCATGTGAAGGTTGATGGTGTTGTTGTGGGATGTGTCATCATGAGTGTATGGATGTAAGTGCGTTGTTATGCATGTCAGTGTCTATATGCATGCATAGTCATGGTTATAGTTATGCATCTATAGTAGGTTAAACATGCATTGTGGGGTCATTATATGCAATTAGGTCATCATGATGATATTGGTTTGTTATGATGCTAATGTGCTAGCTAAGATAGAGTAGGAGATGCAGATCAACAAAGTGAAGTTGCAGCATTGGACGTCGAGGAAAGAGCATGTCGTCATACAGGATTGTATGTTGGGCATGTAGGTATGTAGGTTACAGATTGTTATATGCATTATGGTTATGCATATGCCTTTCATTCTATTGATGTTATGGTTACATACATGATAGATGTTATTCGATTAGTGTAGTCATATGCACATGTGTTAGATAGTCATTAATGATAGTAGCCTGTGGTTGTATGCATTGTGATTGTTATTTTAGGTTATATAACTTGATGACTGTGTTATATGTTGTTAATAAGTATGTTATAGGTTAACCTGTTCTTCTTATATGATAGTTAGCTTGATGATTAGGTTATATGTTATTGATGAGCATGATATATAACACGTTGTTATATGCTAGTAACTTAATGATTAAGGTTATTACATTAAGACCCGATTTTATGTGTATCATACTAATTTGGATTGGTCTATGCAAAGGGTTAGGGTTATGAAATTCATGTATGAGTTAATATGTTGTGATATTATGTCATGTTAGTCTAGACTGATGGTGCATATGTGATTATTATGTATGAATGATAAGTTTTTATGAGTTTATGATGTGAACATGTTATTTAGTGATTGGTATGCATATCATGATCCTATTTTTGTTTGAGCTGATGTGTTGTGAAGTTATATGGTGCTATCTAGCTTAATGGTGCAAACAAGATATCCTCGCCTGAGGTACATTAAGGCATGGGTTTTCTTATGTCATCGATTTGATGTTTGATTGTTTGGTGTCTATTATGTCATCTAGTTGATTTATCTTACATGGTACATTTATTTTTGGTTGAATGTTTGGTGATTCATTGCATAATATGAGTATGTGTTCAAATGATCTTGTTTTAAGATGGTTTTACTAGCACACACGTGCTGAGATAACTAGCATGTACTTGAGTGTAATAGGTGACAATTGTAGTATTATGTCTAATGACTATGAGTTGACTATGGATTATGACATGATTGTTAGTCTTGGTAAAGGTTGATTTCAAATTGATAGATATGATTGTATTGATATTTGGAACATGTTGATAACATGTGTGAGTAGTTGCAGGATAACATGCTTGGTATTAGCTTGACAAGGCAATAGTTGATGTGTTAAATAACTAACAGTTGGGTGATGTGAAAGTGCATAGTAAGACTCTATTACAACAAAGTAAAAGATAGAAGAAAGGGATTGGGAAAGAATTCCTTTGGCTCTATTTGGAAACCCTAAGTCCAAATGAATGAGTGCTTTGCATATAGGAAGTCTTCTTACCCTTGATTTTTCTTGACATTATGTGGATATCTGCTAGATTCATGAACATATACTTGACAGGTATATTATCTAGTCTCTAGTTACAGGTGGATTTATAAAGGGAATTTGAGTCCCTTGAGAGATGGGGTGGATGTGTTCAGTTGGAAACAATGTGCTTGGCACAACAAGGTAAGGTAACCAGGGTATTGTTATGTTTATGGCAGTATGATGTAGGGGATTGCACAATAAAGAGACTACCATGAATTTCTAAAGAAGGCTCGGGTTGAGCTTTCCTTTGGAATCACTAGGAACCATGGGGATTGAGTCATCGTGTTTGTTTCTAGTCTTGTTTTTTTGGTCTTTGGTGATCCTTGTGCTTGAGTTGCAATTTTGATTGTGTCCATGGTTTTCTTCTTGTTTGCTTCTCAGTATTTCCTTTATTGTTTTTAGTCTCTTGGGAATTGGTTAGGGAATGAGGATGTTAATAAAGATCGTGGAGAGCTGTGTGGTACCCGATAGGTAAGGTAAGACTTGGATGAAGCTAGTGCATGCATAATGGAAGTTGAAGGCAAGAGTGTGGCAGCTAGTTGGACTGGTTTGTTCCAATGGAGTAAATAGAGAATGACAGGACAATCATGGGAAAGGTAATCAAGAAAGGTGAAGTAAATGGATATGAGGCATCAGATGCCTTAGCTATGTTGGGAATTGTTGTTCTCGATGTTGCACATGTGTTGCACGCATACAGGGAGTTCTCTTAACCTTGACCTTATGATATCTAGTAATTATGTTGTGATCATGATTATGTTGATGTCTATATGTGTATACATGTATGTATGTGCGTATGTCATGTCAGGCAGGGTCATCATGGATCATGATTATTTTATCCTAATGTTTTATGTATGTATGTATTTCGTTGACTGACCAGATCATTATTATTTTATGTTGATGTTTATATGTATGCATGTTTATGTGTGCATATCGTTGTCTGATAGGATCATGATTGTTAATGCTAATGTCTATGTATATGTATGTATGTATCCATGTATCTATGTCACTGTCCCACAGGGTCATTAGGGATCATTCTTGTGGAATAATGATTTCTTATGTAGGTGAATGGCACAATGAGGTTCCTGCTTTATGATAAATCAAATGGGAAGAGTAGTCATGACAAATATATGAGGTCAGTATCATATGGTTAGAGTTGATATTATGTCTATGTTATGGAGAGGCTATACCGAGGAATACATCAGCGAAATGAAAGTAGTGTGGTATGCGGCATGCTAGGATAAGCATGGATGACAAAGAGACACTAGAAGCAAGGTTGTTGGTAGGGAAAATGTGGTTTTTGATGTGTGGTACTACTATCGTGCATATGTTGTATATGTTGTAAGTGTTGCATTTGTGATGTTGTGCGCATGATGTGTTGTGCATATATAGTGTGTGTACATGTTGTTTATGCAATGTTATGTGTAGGGTGGTATAGATAGTGTTGTGTGAATATTGCATATGCATTGCTTGGTATAGATGGTGCTATGTACATATGGTGTTGTGTGCATGATTGTACAAGTGGTGTTGTGAGCATGTGATGCCATGTACATGTTGTACATATGGTGTTTTGTGCAAGTGGTATTGTGAACCTACAATGCATATGGTGTTGTGTACATGTGGTGTCATGTGCATGTCGTGCATGTGGTGCTTTGTACAGGTGATACTGTGTACATTTTCTACATATGGTACCAGTATACATGTGGTATTGTGTGCATGTCATACATGTTGCGTTGCGGGCATGCAGTACTATGTATGTTCATTGCATAGTTGTGGTATCGTGATATGTGTACTCATTTTGTTGTACACTATGTAGTACATGTATATTTGTTGTGTTGTACATTGGGTATAGATGTAGGTGTATGTATGTGTTTTGTTGTACACTGGGTATAATTGTATGTATGTATTGTGTCGTGTTGTACACTGAGTGTAGGTGTATGTTTGTATTGTGTTGTGTAGTACATTGGGTGTAGGTGTATGTATGTGCTATGTACACTAGGTGTAGGTGTATGTGTGGTATGTCAGGTGTAGGTTCATGTATTGCATGGTGTTGTATGTTGTGTGCATTTGTATGTGTGTGATGCACATTATGTGTATGTGCACATGGTTGAGGAGAAGGAACTGGGTGTTTGTCAAGTGTGGAAACCGAACCAGTGTGTGTACAGAATAAGGACAAGGGTAGAAGCTATGAATTGATTAAATGAAAAGTATCCGTATTTTATTTCAGTTTTATTATGCATGTGAATTATGATTATGGTCTATGATGATTACATGTCATCTATGATTTTGGTTTATGAGGGTTACATTTGATTTATGATGTTGATCTATGAGGGTTGTGTTTTGAGCTAACCTAATGCGATATTTTTATACATGATGATTTGGTCAAAGATGCTAGTTTGACTTGTTGTGGTAGGAAGTGAACAAAATTGCAACTATACCTTATTAACGGGCCACCAACGAGGTATGATGTGAATTTATGTCAATTAATTTTAAATCTAATGGAAATTATTTTCTTGGTACAAGAATGCATGAACATGCCCAGTTGGGTGGTTGAAATTGACTGTAAGAATTTGCAACAACAAAATGAATTGGAAAATGCAGCAGTATGCTGGTAAAGTATTCAGGAGCAGGGCCATTGTGGGACACTGGTACCCAATACTTTTCATTAGTTTCCATGAACATGTTATGATTGGTATGATGGTTTTAATATAGGGATATGCCCTAGATTTTGTATCTTCCGACGCGAGGAAGCCTTGCCAAGGGATGGACTACGTGGGATGGGGGTGCTAACAGAACTTGGAAGGTGTGTGACTCCATGGAAGGGGGTGATAAATTGCCTGAGGGACAATGTAGAAGAGAAGGGAAGGTCATGGATATTTTTCTTTTGGTCATTAGAATTTCCAGATGGAACGAGATGCACATTGGGAGTGTGCCCTAGGACAATGAGTCGGTAATTGTTCACTGAGAGGATAAGTCACGTTGGATTGTAGTGCTAGGCATTGGATGTAGATTTGACCTTGCAGTGGATTCTAGACTTCCTGGGAAGGAGGTGAATCCTGGTATTTCTTTGAGGGTGGAGGTGTGAGCCTCTAGATTCCGTTTTTGCAGATGCATGCATCATATCCTTTTATTTTCTAGTTGAGAAAATTTGCATATGTGTATATGTGAATATTATTGTAAATACTATATCAAACTAGTTTATAAAGATCCACATATACTATGGTTATTTGTTGGGTGAAGCAAATGTGTATGTGTATATGTGGTTGTTATTGTAAATATTGTAATGGCTTGTGTTATAAATCTCAAGTAAACGGTATGATTGTGATGTTTGTAAAACCCTAATTGTGCAATTTAACTGGACATTAAATTTGTAGAGGAATTTAAAAATTAAATATGGAAGATTACCTTGAAGTCAGTTTGGAGACATTTGTTGTTTGTTGTTTCTTCCACTCCTGCTATCAAACCAACTCTTTTCCTCCCAACCTATGTGGGTTCTAGCTATCTAGTCCCTAGATCCATAAGGCTTCAAAATGGATATCTTTTGGTCCCCGTGCCCAAAACTCCAAGAACAATTTCTCAATTATCAAATTCCTCTCAAGAGATTCTGACTATTCCTTCTCTACGTATTCCTCTTTGTCTTTGTTTTCCTCAAAGTTCAAGAACCTCCCCCTTCCCTTTGTCATATCCTCTCTTCTTATACACCAATCCTTCCACTACCTTTCTTTTGCACCGTCTCATGGTCATTATTAATAAAATGTTTTCTTGGTTTTGTGTTGGTCACAGGTGGAGCGAATTTCAACTCCCACCTTGCTCTTTCATTTCATAGAGGCAGTCACGTTTAAGAGTAATGGACTTAAGTATTATATTTATTTAATTCATGTTGTATTGATAATCTACTTTATAACTCCTCGTGACCTTATTTATGCTCCTTTTAATTGCATAATATATATAATGAATTCTTTTAAGTTTGTATATTATATTTTTTCCCTTTTAGTTTATTTAACAATTAATATATATTATAATTTATTTGTGTATTTTTTATTGTATTCCATTTGCTATTTTATATATAAAATGTGTTTTATTCAATTTATTATTGTACCATATATATTATATCCCCTTGTTACTTTGTATAATACATTGTCGTTCCCCTTTATTTTGTATAGTTATATATTATGGTGGTGGTACATACATTTAGTATCTCACCCAATAATTTAATATTTTTGTGAATTAGGTATTTACTGAGAACTTTCAATAATTAATTTGTTTATCTTTTACTGGGAAATTTTCATAATAAGTTAATATGTATACTCTCGTAGTGCATCTAATGCATGCATATGTAGTTATCATATGCATGCCTTGTATGCATGCTAATATTCTTATGCTCATGTTAATTCGAGATGGGTCATTACAATATTTCAACATCTGATCATCGGAAATACTGCAATGAGCTATGCTATAAAGCTCCATGGCCAATATGTTTTGTTTTCAGTAGTCTTATTGGTTATAGTTGTTATTGAACATTGAGGACGGTGTTCGCCCAATGGGGATGGTTCTGTAACAACTCTGGTTAAAAATCCATGTAAAAATATATAAGGCCACAATGATGGGACACATATTCCAAGATTAATGGTGGACAAAAAATCCTAGTGGGTACTAATTCAGTTTATTATGGCTAGAGGAAATTGGAAAACCTAATGAGAAAGGCTTTGAAGAGGCAAAATGGAATTTTGGCACATTTATTTATGTAAATAATGGAAATTAGGAGGAAAGGAAGGTGAAAGGTCATGGGTTGCATGTAAGGAGGAAAATGAAGGAAAATAATGGAAAATGAAGAAAATAGAGGCCTCATTGATAAAAGTTCTTATGAGGATCAGTGGGTGGGCTTGGTTAGTGTAAGCTTAGTCAGTCTAGTTTTTGTGGAGCTCTCTTCTATTCTCTCTTTCTCTCTCATACTCTTGGATACTTATAATTTTCCTAGAGAACTCTTGGAAAGTGTGGCATACTTGGAGTTTTGGAGCAAGAAGGAAAAGGAAGATCAAGAAAGCACAAGAGGACATCTGAATCAGTAGCTATAATGGGTTTTTCTTGCAGGTTCAAAGTTGCATGTATGTTTTCCTCACTAGTTTTGGAATGCATGACACATGCATGTGGTTTCTTGGTTATGGCCTGTCATTAGCATGGAGGATTTCCTGGATTGATAGTGGATTTTCATAACCTTTCCATTTCATGGATAGCAAGGTGTTGTGGGTTTATTTCTTTGTTTTTCTGGTTGCTTCTCATATTTCCTTTAGCTTGGGTTGAGTTATTAGCTCATGGAGCCTTGGTTAACAAACACTCTGGAAGCCCTATAACAACTTGGGTTGGGTTACCAGTCCTGGAAGCCTTCATTGGACAAAAGATTTAGAATCCCTATAACAACTTGGGTTGAGTTACTAGTCCTGGAAGCCTTGGTTGGAAAAACACTCTGGAATCACTTGATGGGTTAAGTTACTAGTCCTGGAAGCTTTGGATGGACAAATGATTTGGAAGCCTCGCACTATCTATGGGTTGAGTTACTTGTCCTAAAACCCTTGGTTGGACAAACGCTCTAGAAGCTCAGTGGGAGCTGTGGGTTGAGTTACTAGTCTTGGATGTAGGGTTGGAAAAAATTCTCTAGAGCCCTAAGAGGCATGGGTAGAGACCAATATGATGATGGTTTGTGATGTTCGACCATGAGGTGGAATCACTCTTTGATTGGTTGAGGTGGATTGGCCTCTAGAAGCCTTGGATGGTTTTGATTGATTTGTTTTATGAGATCCCACATTCATGCTTGGAATATGGCATGGGGATGATTGGTTGAATAGAGATTTGGCTCAACCATGTCTACGGTCAGGTGGAATGTGGTAGTCTCATACTGGGTTGGCCTTTGCATCATTAATAAGAGTTTATTTCTGTTTGTTATCTCATGAGTATTATATTGGTTTATATGTGGATTATATGGTTGTTGTTTCCTTGGTATTTATGTTGTTATTATATTGGTTATGAATATGTATTATGATAGTGGTTATGTATGACTCTCATCATGTTTTGACTTGTATATGAATGAACAATGTATCTATGGCCTAATGGATGAAGCTGCAACTAAAACGATAAGGAAACATTGTATCATAGCGAATCTTAGATAAGTATGAGACCCCTATTCTTTGATATGTCATTTACATATGTTGATTTCACTAATGCCAAATGTTTTACATAATTTCATTCCTAGTTGGGGATGGTCAAGCCTAGTCCAAGAGTTAGTTTTTTGTTTATTAGTCTTTTCATCATGTGTTTAAAGGATTCTATAAGTTATAGCAAGTTCTAGGCAGTGGCCGGAATTTTAGGCTTGAAAAGTACCTTAAATTCCCTAGACTCTGGCATAGGTCTACTAGAAATAGTCCCTAGACGCATTCATGCAGGCTAATGGGAGTTTCTAGAGGTCAAGAGGTCTAAAAGCTCAGTGGGACTCAAGATCTAGTTAGCAGATTGGTTGGGATGGTTCTTAGGAGTCATATTGCTATTATTGAAGGTCTGTATGGTTTGTTTGCATCAGTTCCACTTCCTTAACACGACTTAGGAGGTCGAATCATATCATGGTAACCTCTCATCAGATGTTTACCCGGGTGGCTGGTTACTTGGATAGATGTGGGAGGAAGGTGTTACACTCAGATGGTGTGCCCTCTTGTGGGTAAAATATTGCATTTCTTTCTATCATAGTGCACTCCCTCTGCTCTTTTGTTTCATCTCTTCCTTCTTGTCAGCCTAGTAGCAAGGGTGGACTAAGTTTGAGTCATATCCACCTAATTTTTAGCCTATGCCTAATTCTCTTGTACAACGATGTTCTCTTGAAGGAATTCCTTAGCCTTTCATGAGAGTGATATTCTCTGACTTGTAGACTGTGGGGTAAGGCATGCCATCTTCTCTAGTAAGATTACAGACTCTTTGTTCCCAAAATTCTAAAGGTGTCTTCAAAGCGTAGAATGGATTTCTCCTAGGTAGCAATGTATTTGGTGTTGAAAATGCAACAAGGTGATGGAGCTTAGTGAAAAGAAGTCACCTTCACTAAGTGGTCCCGCGGGCTATTTTTGGCACAAAGTCTATTTTCAGACATATGGATCATGGTCTATGAGTTGCAGGATTCTATTTATGGATGATTGGTCATGTTGGTAAAATAGATGGACTTCTATTTTTAGACATATGGGCGGAGTCTATTTTTAGACTACTAGTCTAAATATAGAACAGTTGAATATTATTATCTCTTAATAATATTTGGACTATAAACATTATCTTATTCTCTTGGAGCACTTCAGTTTGAGCTGTGGATGTGGCACATGCAACTGCCAACAAGAAATACGTTTTTCTTATGGGTTACTTGAGCTATTGCATGGAGGACTTCAGTTAGGACTTCAGTGATTGAGTTCTGTAGAGTTGGATCAGGAGTTGATGGAGTTGTGTTCAGTTTGACTTAGTTGAACTAGTTGTATTTAGTCTAAACTAACAAATACATAGTGATGAGTGGATGTGAATTGATTAAATAATTCACTAAATTATTAACTCATAAACAACTAAAGATACATTAGTTAACTTAGTGCATGGACAGTTCAGTGAGACAAGTGTTAGAGGTGAGTGAAAGGGCAAGACAGCTGTTAGTTGTGACTATAGTTGTGCATGTGATTTGCACAATCAATGGATTGAGTATTGCCAATGAGGATTGCATGGTATATCCAATGGAAATACGAATTTGGATCATCAATTCATCAGTATTCTCATGCAGGATTGCGTAGTGGAGGCAGGTAAGCAGCGGAGGAGATTTGAACCTGTGATTGATTCAGATCTGAGCGAGTTTGTGTGTAACAGGTGGAGATAGTACTGAGTACTTGCGAGGAGTATTGTACTATGTATTGTTACATGTTCTCAATTAATATAATATACAGATAGTTGGGGGTTTTCAGCTTTATGCTTTCCCCGGGTACATACTGTGTTGATATGTGTGATTGATGCTTCTATGTGCGCATGTGATTGATGTTTCATTGTTTTTAATGTTACTAAATTGATGATCAACGTAGAGGAGGTTATGTATTATGCATGTATTCTGCAATTAGTGTATAATCGGGATAATCTTTGTGAATAAGTGTCATATTATTCAAAATTTCTACAAAAAATTGCTCCATTTGTAGTATCCATGTTGCGGGATCCTTGCCGTCAAACTTCCTCATATCAATTTTTGGAATATGGTGGTCTTCAATCCAACATTAGAGTCTATGAAATCATTATTAACATTTCTTTTGTTCTAATCATGAGTTTCCTTTACTGCCCTTTCACCATTAGTGGCCATTTATTATTGCAACTTATTCAAATTTATCTTCAATTCTTCCATCTTATCATCCATGCCACCCATCTTAGCGTCCATTACATTCATCTTAGCTTCCATGCCATTATTTTAACCATCCATCTTAGCTTCTACATCTTTTTTTAAACCATCCATCTTAGATTTTGTTACTTTTTGTGCGAGTAACATTTGTTGCACTTGGTCTCGTAATTTTGATATATCATGTTGCATTTCTTTCTCTTCTTCATGAGTCATGCTAGATCTTTCAGATTGCTTACTAGTTGTTTGCATTTTTTTTCCTCAGGGCATCAATTACCGATAATAATGCTTTATAATGCCCTTTGAATTCCTTCAAACTAATTTTTCAAACCAAGCTTATGCAAAATAATAATAAAAAAAACTACACACTTTTTTTCACTTTGTAGGAGCTCAATATGAATCTGATGTATCTCTGTAATTTCAGATCATCCAGTTCTGAAATTGCGACCTACAATAGCCTTCTGTGTCCTCTTTCCAATGCCACTAGTCTGATCGAATTTAGATTCTCCAAGGTGGATTTATGCGCAATCTCCCAAGATGACTTGATTATAAACCTTTCCAGAAGAGCGAACTTGTATGAAGTGCCACATGTCACTGTTTTGACCTTAGTATCTGCAAAATATACACAGGAAACTATAATCCGTCCTCTTTCTGTAACTTCTTACGAAATTTTAATTTGATGCTCAAAACAAAAGTTATGACGATTTCCCCCAGGTCACTTGTTTGGAATGAAATTCGGGAGTCTGCAAAAAGGCCAACTTCCTCAGATCATATCTCCGCAAATATAGTGCGAAACACTCTAAAATTCAGACCTGAGGTTCATAATGAGTTCGTTCCAAATGGTTTTTTTTTTAGCATTTGAAACATCACAGAAAAAAATTTATAGCACAAATGCCACGATGAATTGTTTGGAGCAGCGAAACCTTAGAATTCAAAGCTCTGATACTAAATGTTATGAAACCAAATCACAAAAAGATAAAAAAACACAGTTGAACAACTTAGAATTCAGCCTCTTCGAGGGGGCAACCTCCTTTACATTAAACAATTGAACAATTATTAGATGATTCAAATGACAAAACCTCCTTTCTATATATAGGAGTTTAAGGGGTCACAATATAACCAAACCGACCTAATAATAATAATATAAAGACACAAAAATAACAATAGAGGGATTCTCTGGGGCACAATAATAACAATATGGGGACAATAGGGGCACAACAATATTAATAAGAGAGACAATTACAATAGTAATGGGGGCATCTCTAGTATTATAGGGACCTAACACTTACTATAGGTAGGAGCCTACAAAATAGATGTAAGAAATGGGGTGGGTGCTTCCAACAAGTTGTCGGTTGCAAAATAAAAAGGGATTGAACCCTCTTGTAGTTGGGTGCTTAGAAAAATGATGTAAAAAGGAAGTGGGTGTTTGCATTTACATCACAAAACAAAATTTGTGGTTTTTTTTCTTTTTGGGTTTCCACTTATATCTGGCGTCTACATGTGTTACTCTTATGCGTTAATTCTTATACTGTGATTTAATGTTATTTATATGTTAAATCTGCTATTCATATGATATACTGTTGCTTATCTAATAGTTCAAATAAATATAAAAAATAAAAGTAAAAATTGGTAATTGATGACCATGAATGCACCCTCTCTGTTAGTATAATCAAGTTTCCAACAACAATATCTCTCTTCAATCTATCACTTGATAATAAAATGTCATTAAAAAGCAAAAAAATGTGATATACTTCATACCCAATCTTAACAGCTTTTGAAACTCCATATGACTACAATGATTTTTACTATAATCATTAGGCCTAAGGTAACTTCCACATGACTACAATGATTTTTACTATAATCATTAGGCCTCAAGTAACTTCCTTAAGTGTTTTAGCACCTCCAAAAAGCCACTATACAAGAATAACTAAAAATAAACCTCACTTCCTCTTCATCTTGGAGAAAGAAATCGTTGACTTTTTTATGTTTGACCAACACACTTGTAGTAGTGCAATATAAAAATAAATCTATTTGAGATTTATGACACTCTCCTCAATCCATCACTAAATAAAATACCATTGACAAAAAAACATGTGATAGGTAAATTTCACACCCAATCTTAATGCCTATGAAACTCCATATTATTTTGGTTTTCAAGATGACCAAACTAAACTCTCTTTTGAGGATGGTTTTTCCATTAAATCATAGTTCCACCATAAACTCAAACATAACCGGATAAAGTTCCATAAACAAAATTCTCAAAATCTAAGTGTCACATGTATATCATTTCGATATAAATCAATTGGTTTATATTTTAGAAAGCTTAAATAGCATTTTGATCATACTTACAATTACTGAATTGAATTTCTCAGTAATGATTATTTTATAGAAATATATTAGTTTTGGTTTGAATTTATTAAGAGATTAATATTATTTTTTTTTTATGTGATGTATAAGAATTTATTAAATTTAGAAAAAATGTTTTTTATATATGATTTAAAATTTATATTGAGATTATTTTGAGTAATTTTGGTTTATTTACTAATAAATATAATTATATTTTTACAATTAGTTTTAACTAAATATATTTATTATAATAATATTTTTTTTAATAATTAATATTATTTATTTTCCTTGATTAATTAATTTAATTAATTAATATTATTTTACTTACTTGATTAACTAATTTAACTAATTTACCAATGACTAATTTTTCAATAGCTAATTCTGGGCAATGATGCATCCATACTATTTATTCCTAAGATCTATTGATTCTTTCACCTTGTCTTGAGGATGGACCACATTAGTTGGTTCGAAAAGTCGACCAAATCCTATCAATATGATTAATCCGAAAGACTTATATGTACATTATGAATCACAAAAGTCTTAGATTTAACATAATTATTATTATTGTTTTTTATGTGTTTGATATAGAAAATTAAAATTTTGAAAAATGTTTATTTTATATTTGTGTATTTTTTAAAATTTTATACAATGATTATTGTTAACTATTTTAATTTTAGTTTTTTTTTGGAATTAAGTAATTTAGTTTTTAATAAAATTGTAGTTTTGTGTTGTTTAAATCACTTTTTTCAATGTATAAATCAATTTAGTAGGTTTAAAAATCCTTTAAAAAATAAACAATTATAATTTAATAAACACAATTCATGATTTAGTTAAAAACATATTTGAAATATATTTAGTGAATTGCTCTCCATAATACTTTAACATTTTTGTCTACTCTTTTTTTTAATATACTAAGGAAAATGAGTATGTTTTCTTTACAATGTTTTAGTTAAAACAATAGCCAATTGTTCTCCACAATATTTTTATATTTTCTATCTAGTTTTTTTTTTAACATATTGGGAAAAAAGATTATAATTCATTTGTCAAACTCACATTATGGATAATCATCCCTAGCTGTGATCCGTAATGCAGATTGACTCATCATAGTTATTCCAGAAAACCACTACCCTCGAATTACCCTACTAGTGGTTTAGGTCTGGTTGTCACTCTTACCAAATGCCTCTACTTCTACCTCCATTAACTTGTTTCTTTATGTCTCATAAACTCAAACTCTTATCCAAACAAAAACAATTTTAAGACATACTCTAGACCTAATTTTTTTGTCAACAATTCCACTTTATAAACACAATTCTTTTATAAAATTTGTAAAAATTGTGTATATATTTAAGTAATGTCATTGTTTGTGTTTTACTCCTCCATCCATCAACAATGTGTTTTATGAAAGACGTATTTGAAATAGGTTAAAACCCAATTTATTAATTATAAAATTTGCCCATAAGAAGGAAATGAACCCAAAACATCACTAGAAACCATTTATTAAAGTTAATAAATGTAGAAATGGTGTTGAAGAACTCAATTATAAACATAATCATAATGTAGATACCTTACTTTGGAAACCCTTTCTACAAAACTTTCTAGAAATGACCTTTGGCTCTTTTTATGCTTTAAGAATTATTACAAATAGAAATTATAAATTTGTAGATAAAGATTTTGTGCATTTTTACTCCTAGATTTCACATTCTTAGTCTTTCTCTATTTGCTTTTGTGCCATTAATATTGCAAGCTTTCAATTTTCATAGGTAAATCTATTTAGGCCCATTTTCACCTTTGATTGATTCCTTTCCTTGTTGATGCAGATTGAGGTGCATGTGAGTGGATCATTCTAATTGAAGGGAGCTTTGTAGTGAATTTGAATGTGCACACAAAGAATGAAAAACATATTTTCATTCAAGTAGGAATTAAAATACATCCAACTTGTGCAAAAACACCTATAGCATAAGAACATACAACTACATAAAATGGATTTGAGGCCATTCAACAAAGGTTATTTCCTAGTCTCCTTAAATATATGTTCACAAAAATAAGTGATTAATAAGCATCTAGTCTATAGAGACTTTATACCAAATATTGTCATTCATATATATGTATAATGGATATAGATATGCTCACAACACAACAAATTTGGCTTGGTTTGAAATGTTTTTTTCATGATGAGATCTCATTAGGTGCTCGATCTAGTATGATTTAATTATCGTAGGTGTCACATAGAGGTTCTGATGGCTTCCCGCCTCTCCAACGCGGCTTGGGTGATTGGACTGTACACATTAATTATGACAGACGTTGAATTTATGGTTACTGTACGCGCCTCTTGATATTTTGTTTTGGGTTTTAACCTGTGGTACCGATTACACTTGGCCACCTGTCGGTCTCCCTTGTCAAATCACGCCTTTTGTCAACCCTAATCCTATTCACTTACCATTTTCGCCTGCTCGTCGCGCTAAACCTCAACTCCGCTCTGTGGGGTTTATCCGCGCCTCCCTGTCTGGTTCCAGCACTGTGTTTCTATGAATGCCTTTGGCCTTCCGTCGCTCTGAAGGTTGGGTTGCGATGATTATGGCGACACCGTCCGCTCCTGCACTGTAAATATATTTAGATATGCTATTTGTTGAGCTTTCTCTGCTATTAAATGTTGTTTCTCGCCTGTTAATTTGTGGATTTAACTTTGTGACAGGGTCCCCATCGTTCCGTTGCGTTTTAACTCGGCTACTGAGGTAAGCTCTGGTTCCAGGCCAGATTTAACTTCCGCTTTTTCTTCAGCTTCTAACGTCTCCGCTACTGGTCTTCAGGATTGTAGTTGTGGTTTGATTTTTCGTTGCCGCCTCCTCGTTTCCAGGTAAGGGTTAATATTTCGTATTCTTCGTTGCTGGTTTCAAGGGTTTATCTGCGGTTGCTGTATGGACTAACCTGCTTCTACTTTGTTTTTGCAGGTCGCTCGAGGTAGCTGGCCGCCGTTGCTTCGCACTCGTTGCGGTTGTTGGCACCCGTTCGAACCCTTCCAACCCTGCTCTACGGGTAGGGTCTTTCCATGTTGGCTATTTATGAAACTGTAATGGTTTTTTTTTAAGACTTCGAGTCAATTAGTTTTTGTCACTTGAGAGGTGAACAGATAGTGTTTCTCTCGGCTGTGTAACTATTCAGTTCTTTTGTAATATTTGTGTTTCGTTATCGAAACCCTCGTTCTGTATACTTATTAAAACCCTCGTTATGTATATTTGTTGAAACCGTCTCCTGTAATATTGGTATTTGGGTCTTTTTGAAACCCTCGTTCGCACCAAATCTGTTCAGGTGCTTCCTTGTTGTAACGACTCTTTGGTTCTGCTCGGTTGTAATATTATCGTGGTTGAAAGCTCTGTTTCGGAACTCTGTTTCGAATGAACTTTATTGACGGAGCGTGAGACGCTCAGGACTCTTGTATGCTTTGGTTATGATAGTTAATGAAATGATACAATAGTTTTTGGTTTTCTGTCCAGCATTTACATTAGCGTAAATATTGTGAGGGTTTGTATATTTGTTACCTAGTCGATAGCTTGTGTTCGTATTTACTCGCCCTTCTCTTGTCTGGAAGTGGTCTTTGTGGCAGCGCCCTACTCTTCCTGTGAATACTTGTTGTCTTTGTTATTGCAATGTAATTTAGTTACACAGAATACATATATTAATGCATGAGATTAACTTGTACAGTGGTGTTTCAATTGAAAAACAACAAATTTTTATTTCAAATGACTGTATATTTTGTTACTTTGTTTGAGGAATCCCTTACACTGTTGTTCTTTTTCCTTTTAATCTCTCGGAGGCACAACCGTTCTGCTGTTTAGCTTGAACTGCCCCAACAGAATTGGTCAACTGTCCATCAGTTTCTTTTACAAGGTTGTTGGTTTCCATTAACTGTTCCTAACTAACACAATTCATAAAAATGTTAATTTACTGTTAACCTATTTTACCGTTACTAATTCCTAATTAAAAAGAAATCGTTCATAATTGTAATTGTCATGGTCCTAATGACCTTCTGGAAAATAAAACAAATAATAAAAGAAAAGTAAAATAACTGACAAGTCTAACACCTGTCCAGCTATGCATGTATGATTGTTTGTTCTTGTCTCTCCACGAGACCGTCAACCACCTTCTGTCTCCTCGGAGCTGGATGCTCCTGCATTAGGCTCCCGGGGTGGCAAAAAGTCATGGCTCCGTTCCATGAGGTCGTTGACAGAATAGCCTGCTTTCTGTATCTGTGTTGCGTTAAGCCACGAACTGTCCTCTATCGGACAGTTCTTCCATTTGACCAAATACCGCAAATACTCCTTCCTACGTGTGCGCTTAGCTACCTGTGTGTCTAGAATCCCTTCGATCTCTAGGGGTGGTGCCATTGGCATCTGTCTCGTCCACGAATCTTCTTCACAACTGGTGTCCCGCAGTGGCTTTGCTGTTGTATTATCTGCCGAGTCAGCGACATAAGGAAACAGATCTGCCACGTTAAAATAGGGAAATACCGATCCCTGGTGGCAACTGTAGTTCATAGGCGTTTGCAGAAAATTTTCAAATGATTTTACAAGGCCCGATTTTCTTAAATTTTAGCTTGCTGTACTCTCGTTTTGGAAACCGTTCCTTACGTAAGTACGCAAGGACTTCATCTCCCACGTTGAACTGAACTTCCTGACGCTTTGTATCAGCTCGCTGTTTATACCTCTGACTGATGTCCTGTAATTTCAGTTTGACCTGTTCATGTAAGTTACTCATTGCTTGGGCAAAATCTTCCCCATCAGCGCTTCGTTTCTCCAGTTTCCCCAAATCTCGTAATTCATGTACTCCTCGTGGATGCATGCTGTACAAAATATGGAACAGATTGTATCCTGTGCTGCGGTTAGGGGAATCGTTGTATGCGAATTCCGCCTGAGCAAGTACACGGTCCCAAGTCCGGGAGTTTTCACCTGTTAAACTCCGAAGTAAATTTCCCAGACTTCGGTTTACTACCTCCGTCTGACCATCAGTCTGCGGATGATAAGCGGAGCTGAACTGCAACTGGGTATTCAACTTTTTCCACAGAGTTCTCCAAAAATGACCGGTGAACTTTACATCTCTGTCAGAGATAATGGATCTTGGAAGTCATGCAACCGAACAATCTCAGTAAAGAAAAGATGTGCTATATAAGTAGCATCGATGGTTTTCTTGCATGGTACAAAGTGTGCCATTTTTGAAAATCGGTCTACCACAACCATTACTGAATCAAAACCTCGTTGTGTCTTCGGCAAACCCAGTACAAAATCCATACTAACTGAATCCCATGGTCAGCTAGGGATGGGTAATGGCAAATAAAGACCAGTGTTCTGACTGTGACCCTGTACTAGTTGACAAGTTTTACATCTATTCACGTACCTCTGCACATCCCACTGCAACTTTGGCCAGAAATAAAAATGTCGTACCTGAGCAATCGTTTTGTCGATACCGAAATGTCCAGCCAGACCCCCACTGTGTTTTTCCTATATAATGTTTTCCCGCATAGAAAAGTTGGGAATACACAACTGTCCTCCCTTAAACAACAATCCTTCCTGTAGATTATAGTCTAACCACATGCTGTTATTTCGTAACAACGGGTTTTGGCAAGCCTCATAGGCCTCCCTAAACTCAGTATCGGTCAGATACAGCTCTTTTAAATGTTCAAAGCCTAAAATCTGCATCGTGCTCTCCTGTAGAAGCAACGTTCTTCTACTCAGTGCATCTGCCACCTTATTTGATTGCCCACTAATGTGTTTTAGTACAAATGTAAAACTTTGCAAGTACTCAACCCAAGCTGCATGCTTATGGTTCAATTTATGCTGCTGCATAATGTACTGCAATGCAGAGTTATCAGAAAAAAAAAAACAAACTCGTTACCTAACAGATAATGTCGCCAATGTTTCAAAGCTTGCATAATGGCGTAAAACTCCTTGTCGTAGGTTGAGTATTTTTTCCTGCTCTCATTTAGCTTTTCACTGAAATAAGAAACCGGTCTGTCCTCTTGACTAAGGATTGCCCCAATGGCCGTACCACTGGCATCGCAACGAACTTGAAAAAGTTTGTTGAAATCAGGTAGTCTTAATATTGGTCTTTCAGTAATCTTCTTTTTCAAGATCTGAAAACTATTTTCTGCTGCTTCAGTCCAGTGAAATGGCTGGTTCATCTTCTTGATCGTATCCAACATCGGTGTGCAAATCTCGCTGAAATTTCTGATAAACTTCTTGTAAAAATTGGCTAGTCCGTGGAAACTTTGGACTTCAAATAAACTTTTCGGAGAAGGCCAACTAACTATAGCTGTCACCTTTTATGGGTCCATTTTTAGTTCATTCTCTGCAATGACAAAGCCCAGATACACTAATTCTCGCTGAAAAAAGGTACACTTTTTCAGATTAATTAGCAGCTTGTTCTACTGTAGCTTCCTCAATACACTCTGCAAATGTCTGAAATGTTCCTCTTTAGTCTTGCTAAAAATCAAAATATCGTCCAGGTAAACTATTAAATTCCTTCAGCACTTCATTCATCAGGCGCATGAACGTGCTGGGAGCGTTGCTCAAACCAAATTTTATCACCAGCCACTCATATAAGCCTTCGTTCGTCTTGAAAGCTATCTTCCATTCATCTCCTTCCCGAATTCAGATCTGGTGATATCCACTTTTCAAGTCAATCTTCGAAAAATAAGCCGCCCCACTCAAACAATCCATCATATCATCCATTCTCGGTAAGGGAAACCTGTACCTAACAGTAATTTTGTTAATAGCCCTGGAATCTGTACACATTCACCACTCTCCTCCTTTCTTTGGAGCCAAAACGGTTGGTACCGCACATGGGCTCATGCTTTCTCGAATCAAACCTTTATCCAATAACTCCTGGACCTGTTTCCTGATTTCTTCATGATCTTTAGGACTCATGCGATAAGCTGCTTTATTTGGCAGGCTTGCCCCTGGTATAAAGTCAATACAGTGACTAATACCTCTCCTTGGTGGCAATTCATCTGGAAGATCATCTACCACAATGTCTCCAAAGTCCTGCAGCAACTTCTGAACTTCTTCGGGCAAATCTGAAATATGTGTATGAAGTACCACTGCCTTTGGTCTCCTTATGATAGCAAAATTTATTTCGCTGTCCTCAATCTGTTTTATAAACTCCTTTCCACCCAACAGTAGTGCTTTCACTCCACTGGTTTCTGCTGTATTTTCCTCCTTGATGGGTACAAGCGTATGCTTGATCCCATCTTTAACAAACTTATAGTAGTTGGTTTTTCCGTCATGAACTGCACTTCTATCAAACTGCCAAGGTCGTCCCAACAGTAGGTGATAGACATCCATTGGCATGACATCACAAAGGATCTTATCCTTGTACTTACCGATCTGAAACTCCACCTCACACTGTTCGTCAACTAATAGCTGATGCCCTTTCTGCAGCCATGACACTTTGTAGGGAGTAGGATGCTTCAGTTTCCTCAATCCCAGCTTTTCTACCATCTCTACAGCTACTAAATTGTCGGTACTCCCACTGTCAATAATCAACTTACAACACTTACCCTATGACTTGCAGACAGTGCGAAAAAAAGCTTCTCGCTGATCCGGTTCTGTAACCTCTTTTGCTGGTTTTAACAGCACTTTATTCAACACTAAAGCTTCACCTGTCTCCGGTGTGTTTTCTGCTTCTTGAGGTGTCTCCTCAACATCCTCTGGCTGAGCCACATAAGTTCCTCTCCCACCTGCTGGTTCACCTTCAGGACAGTCATATGACTTGTGTCCCAATTTGTGACAACGATAGCACTGGACAGTTCCCCTGCCTCGACCAAATCCTCGCCCTCGCTGAGCTGGTCGTCCTTCTCTAGTATTGTCCTTCTCTGTTGTGCCAGCAGACTTGGAACTGCTGCCCTCCTCATTTGAACCTGTACTTCTACCGCTGCCAAAAACCTTGCCTTTTCCCCTGCCAGATCCACCTCCTCTCTTGGCGTTCTGCTTCCGGTTAATTTTCTCCTCGGCCTTCAGTGCAAACTGGTAGGCTTCATCCAACGTTTGAGGTGAGAGGATACCGATTTCATCCAGAATCTCCCCCCTCAAGCCATTCACAAATCTGGCTGTTTTTTCTGGGGTATCTTCCACATACCCTGCTCGCAAATTCAA
>APFE031368402.1:3405-55097 GCA_000404065.3 Pinus taeda
GGTCTTGTACTGGTGCAGTCCTTTACCAGTACGCAGGCTGCAACCTGCTGAGAGCTACAACTCTCTCTCGTTTTCCAGTCTCTCCTGAAAGGGAGCTACAACCCCCTACTTCTTTTCAAGGACCACAAAATGGATCCATATACATCAAATGATCATCAAGTACATGTAAATTATACAGTCAGCTGCAATAACCAGATCAACAATAACAGAACAGAACCCAGAACACCTTATCAACAGAAAAATTCAACCAACAGAAGATCTTAACACAGATACGTGGTTTTTCTTTTACTGGCATGCAGTTCACCTTCTGCCTCTCTGCGTATACCCGTAGATCTCCTTCTTCTGGACTGCGTGGCCACGCACTGCTCCTTTCACTGAACTGCGTACAGTACGCACCCAATGGCACTATCGCGCTGCGTACTGCCCAGGAGATATGCACCCAAAAGAATAGCCGCGCCACGTGTTGCTACAGAAAGTACGCACCTGAACCACTATTTCCCTGCGTACCTACGCACTGAACCTTCGGCGCCTCTGCGTACCCACGCACAGAACCTTCGACACCTCTGCTTACCCATGCACTGAACCTTCGGCGCCTCTGCGTACCCACGCACTGAACCTTCGGCGCCTCTGCGTACCTTGGACTAGGGCTGAAATAACCTTAGATGCTCAGATCTGAATTTGTGCTCAAGAGATCACCCTTCGCCGATTCGCTTCTAACTTCTCCTTTATAAATCAATCTTTTAAGAACCGAGAACCCAATAGATTAGATCTTAAGATATTCAAAGACACAAAAGATGCACTGGCCAAATGATCTCCTTTGCTTTATATAGGCAAGCTCTTCCTCAAATCAAGGATCATGGGGCTCAATATTAATAATAAAATAAACAATACCGCGGGCCAAAACCATGATAACCCAATACTGTTGGCTAAATACCATGAGAAACCCCACGTGTGAGCGCTTAACTGCGTTGGAATGTGTGCACTGGGGTACGCACCCCATGAATGGGTGACCCGCGTATTTGGACGCGGTCCCTGCACGGTATAGCTGTGGGTACGCATCTCCTGAACTGTTCTCCTGCGTACTTCTTTATTTTTCATCAAAAATGAGAGCCATGCCATGGGTGTTGCCATCAAGTACAACATCTGAAACATATAATCATACCAGAACCATAATGCCAACAATTTGCGTACAAAGAATAATGATGAGCTCGATAATGTGGGACTAAGCTACAAAGTACATGATACATGATACACTAGAATCAATGGGCTAGAAAAAATAATAGAATGAATCCCATATACATAATGTGCTTGGAAAAACATAGGCCAAGAATAAATACAAGAACATATGAGTACATCACACATAATTCCCCTCAAGGTAACATGGTGAGGAGGGATCACAACCAAAGAATCCCTCTAGAATATGAAAGGGATCTAAAGATTTGAATGGATCATGTAAAGGGGACATCCATGGTGTGGGCACTGTAAGAGGCGAAAATCGAACCCATCACATCTACGGAACTGCAACAAAGGCTGGATCAACATCTTTGGTCATCCAGACATGTGGAGGGTTTGAAGGGTCACTCAATTATGAGGTCTAGAACATATCAAACACATGGGGAATCACTATGACAATCGTTTGGATCACTTAACTGTTAACCGTATCAATCTCGATCATGTGATAAGCAGCTCATGTCAAGCGAGTGAGAAACAAAAAATTCAAAGGCTAATAATGAGTCCCTTTTCTTGATCCAAGGCACCAAAAAAAGATGGTAGCTGGAATCAAGGTACACCACCCCCTAGATCACTCTTATAGAATATATGTATTAAGGTCGATAGAAGAGGGCCTATCAGAGTCAAAGTAATAAGAAATCCTCAACAAAGGCGGGAGGTATCATAGTAGAGTGATTGATGGACTAACACCAAGGATGGTGATGGAATGAAAGAAGATGGGTGGTAGACTGTTAATTTTCCTTGTCATAGCATAATAAGGATAGTTGACCTGGAAAAGGTTGAATTGATTCTAGAGGGGATGGTCAATGACTCAAATGAGGTTTCGTTAAAGATGGAGTAGTAGAGTTGGAGGAAAAATCTAAAAGATGGGATGTATGTGACACAAAGACATATGAAACATTGTAATGGGACTCAAGGGGATTCAAAACAGACTCCACAAGTACAAGGATGACTGATCTCAGATGCTCTGAACAAGGGTTACTTGATGATACTGTCACATGGGGGAGGCTAGGAGGGGACCGTAAAAGCAGAAGTAAATGGTAGTTACTCATGAAGAAATTTGACACATGAGTCAATTAGTTAAAAGGGAAAATGGTACCATAGTATGGCTGACTCAAATGAAGATATTCGATCTTAATAGGAGGCAAAGTGAGACCTCATGGAAAAAAGGCTTCCTCGTGAATTTTCAAATTATCAAAAATAAAGAGAGACCCATTATAGAACTTAGTGAATGATTTCCAATAGTGCTAATGGTTCGTCAAATGTAGCTACAGTTTGGTCACAATGGTTGACCAAAAGACTATGGTTCTTCCTATAAAAGCGATTTTTACCCCCCAAATCCAATTCATTTGCATAAAGAGCTGCGGAGAATTTGGAGAGGAGGATAATGTCCTAAATCTTGTGGAGATCATAGCAAACAAAATCACCGTCAGAACTTGGATCTATCTCTTTCAAGTAGGTGGCCTTACTTGTCTAAAATGGCCTTAATGCGTCTTGGAAAGAGGGTTCCTGGTGAAGAATCAAGGTAAGAAAGGAATAAAGGAGTGAACTATGAGAGAAGGTCTAGGATCATCCGCACTCACGAGGTCAAACATGGGGACTTGCTGATAAGTGTGACATCACATAAACTAGAATGTTTGAATAGGTGGTATCAATGACCTACAACATGTAATGTGTAGATGGCTTGCCAAAGAGGCCGGTAGGACAAAATTTCCATGGAATGGGAGGATAATCAACCATACATAGATTATTGGGATCTAGGCCAAGACTTTTATTAACCAAGTGATAATGTGGTCAGGGATAATCATGCCCCCAACCATAGGATACATCCCCCCATCATATGATGATGGAGGGGGTTGACCAAGTGGTAATGATACCCCCTAGTTGGATGAGTTTATGGAGTGTCATCATGTTCCAAGTGCGAAAATAATGGATTCATGCATTCAAGGTTGCTAGCACAAGCTCTTACAGAGGATCATGAATAGATGTAATAGCATATGTTCCCCGAAATTTTGTATTTATATATGTGTTATGCTATGGGCATACCAGATGTATTTAGAGTGGTGGACTCCAAACACATTTTAATGATGTCGTTCACCATTTCTTTATCTTATGGTCATCTTCTTATGGGAAGAATTGATAGATGCAGTTAGAGAAAGGAAACCATGGATTACCAATCTCATCTGGTACTACATATATGAATTAAATGGACCGAATTTATGGATTTGGATACATGGTGTCACTATACCAAAGAGTGGCTTCTAAAACAAGGAACTAATTCTCACCTAGAAAACATGGTTGTTGAACAACAACAATTTCTAAGGGACTGGGTTGTTGATATAAAATGAAGGCATGATTAAGTGGGTCATTCCTATGGTGATCTAGAGTGATATGATACTCTAGAGGTTCTTCTAAATGGGGAAAAATAATGGTATTAGAGTCGACACTAGTAGATGCACTAGGAGGGTTGTGGAGAATTGCTTCCCGTGGACTATCAAAGATGAATTCCCCCGTTACTCAACCATTGAGTGGTAATGTAAGGGACACAAGGTGGATGTGGTTCAAATTCATGGGTTCAAAGTAAGGGGTTATTGAACCACTTTACCTCACCATGGATGAATTCTTTGGAATCCACTCCATATTGGTCAAGGGTTTGTTTCAGATGGAAGTATGCACGATGGTGCATATCATCCCAAGGATAATTAGGAATGGTCACAACTTCCATGTTGTCTTCATCAAAATGGAAGAAGGGTGAATCGGGGAAAGAAAGACCACATCATGGAGAAGAGCTACCTAAGGCATATTCATGAGAGACAATGTTCACATACGCATTGTCAAGGATCTGAGATATTTGAAAAGAAGATGGAATATCTACCAATGTTGAGACCAGGGTGATTGTCGAGGAAGGGTCAACAAAGTCGCAATAGGATACATCAGGGTAGTTCCAAGGCATTGATCTCATGGATGATGACAAGTAGAGAATAAGAGTGGTACTATCCATCACCTTAACATCAGGGGGATGGATCATAATGGGTGTTTAAGATACCTAATGTTCGAATGTAGGAGAGGGACCAGAATCTGTGGGTAGAGGAGAGGTGAACTCACTATGAGCAGCCTCTAATTTGTGAATAACTTGAACTATACCATGAAAATCATACAAGGACAACGATGAGAATAGTGGCCATAATCATTACACAAATCACATGGGTAATTTGTGCATAATGATATTTTATTTATGGCTGACTCAGGTAAGGTGACATGGACCTGAGGAATGTTAGAATTAGGGAAGGTATCATTTAACACATCCTTAGCATGACAGAATTTAGGACAATTATTGATGGCATGACCGACAACATCGCACAAAGCACAGGGAGGAATAGGCTTTGGTGGCTTAGGAGGAGATAGAGTTGCTAGGAGGGCATTGAATTTATTTCCATTTTTCTAGGCTTTCGCCCCTCCCCATATGCTTTTGCAACATGAGTCAGCTCCTGTTGAGGTAGTTGTGGAACTGAAGCAAAGGTAGGGGTAGGAACAATAGGTTGAACTAGGGTCAATGTAGTGTAATGTTTGAGTTCATTGGATGGAGTATTTGTAGGAGGATCGATGTACCAGACTGGGATTCTCAAGGTAATGATAGGTAGACTCATTGTAGCCATGACAGGTGTAGAATAAACTCTAGGAGGTGGAAATTAGAAGAATATATGACTAGAAGTATAGTGGCCTCAAGGAACTGCTCTAAAATGGTTAAGGCCTAGGGGAACAGTTCCAGGATAGAATGGATTAGGAGAGACACTAAAAGAAGGAAATGATCATTAAGGAGTAGTTCTAGGAGGTGGGGTTGAGTTGGGAATAGCAGGTTGCTAAGGTGCAGTCTACTATGAAGGCATACCAAACCATTAATGAGTGGCCTACGATGCTTGGAGGATGCAAACACTAGATGAGCTAATCTCAGAAGGGGTAGGCATGGATCATTGTAATAATGACGCAAAGTGGAATATTCTTAGACTCCTTGTTAAACACACACGTGGCAGCAACAGTATATGAATGATAAATAGAAGAGTACATTTTTCATTAACAAAACATATACATTTATAGTACATGGTTTGACCATTGGGTTCCACATTCCAAGGTCTCTTGGACTTCCTTAGTCTATTCCGCTTCCACACTAACCCATAGAGGATTAGGTGTCCAACATTCCCCCCTTTATTCCGAAGGGTTATGTATGAGTCCAAGAAGAGAGTTGTAATACAAAATGTGCAAAAATGCATGGCAACACTAGGCTGAATGTGCTCTATGAAATGTTGGTATAAAGGGCGATGGTTTGACGATGACCACTGACACTGGAACTCTTAGTGCAGTTCCCAGAACTCTTCCAATTCTGACATGAAGCTCAAGTCTTCTGCTAGAGGAAGTGTTCCTAATGTTTTGAAGAGGGAAACCTTCAACCATGAAAGGGAGGTCTCACCCCACATAAAAGGGAGAACTTCAACCTAAAAATGGAAGTGTCAACCTGTGATGGTTTAAGGATGACCAATGACTCTGGAATGCTTAATCCAATTCCTGGAACTCTTCCAAAAATAACAAGAAGATGAAGTCTTTTCCTAGAGGAAGTGTCCCCAATTCTGTTCCTGGAATTCTTCCGAAAGTCGGAAGAAGCTGAAGCCTTCTGCTAGAGGAAGTGTCCGAGATTACCAATTGAAGGCATGCTGAGGGGCATCTTTGTCTCTGGATACAACTCTAAAACTGGTGTGGGAGGTTGTGGCTCAGGCTCGCTTGATGTGACTTTGAAGCTTTTAGATGACCATCATTTCCCCCCCTGTCAGATACAAGGTGAGATGATGGAGAAAAATCAACTGCAAGATTTTTCAATACTCTTGAACAAGTTTTAGCATGTGACTAAAATATTTCTTGGCTGTTGATGCCCATTGCCAAGAAGCCATCCATCCAAGATGAATCTTCGTTCCAGCACGAGGTTTTTTTCTGAAGCATCTGTTTGAAGAATGACTAGTTTTATGACAGTGCTTACATGGATGATGATCAAAATAATGATATTTCACATGGCCAACTCGGTCACAGTGTTGGCATTTCAGAATGTATTGTTGTTGATGTGGAAGAGAATCAGAATCTGGAATAGCTGAAGGTGATATGTCATGAAGGAATCCATCACTTTGAAATTGAATGGGATTTGAGTAGTTTGGAATGTGAAAGGACACTTCCTTGTCATATCCAAGACCGGTTTTGTGCTTGTTGTGGACAAGGTCTTCCCAAGGTTTGAAGATTGGCTTGGGAAGTGTTGGAAAAATTTCTACGACTGCATGCTATTTTGCTACTTCATTGGCCACTAGATCTGAATCAACTTGCTTCTCATGGGGGTATGTTTCAATGTTCTACAAAGAAACAGGTTTAGAATGATGACTCCTATGTTTTAATTCTTCTTGTTGAAGCTAAGATTCAAGCTCCAAAAATTCTACCTTTTCTTGTGTATACTATAGATAGGCTTTAATATCACAGAGATTTTTCTTACTAATTTTCGTTGTATCATGATCATTAGAATGCATCAAAGTTTTCAAGAATTCTAATACTTCAGCAATTTGAGCCATATTCTCCATTGTCAAAATTACACGTTTTAAAAACCGATCACAACTATGACCCAATGTGGAAAAGTAACACCCTACAAAGACACAACAATATCCTATCCTCTATAAATGTGCACCAATTGACCAGTGTGCAACCAACAAGCACCAATTACTGTAAAGAAATTCAAGTTGATCAGGTTGCAGCATCTTTGAATTCTACATGTTGCTTCTTGTTGAAAATTGGGACATCACTTTTCATTTGGCATGGTAATTTTGTATGATTGTTCATTTGAAAAGGGAATATTGAAGCCTACAAAAGTCTTCAAATTTACTCAAGATGACCTGTTGATGGATGATATCATGGTATTGGATACTTACAGCGAGGTTTTCATTTGGATTGGTCAGCGTTCAAATTCTAAACTGAAGGAACAATTTTCTTTTTCTTTTTTCTTTGTATATGAAATATTAGCGATAGACAATCAGTCAAAGTACAAGTCAGGCAATTCACAATATCAATACAATTGAGTATCCCAAATCAGAGGCCACGCATGGTCCTCTGAATAGTAGTACCATCATCCTTCGAAGAACAAAAATGAAGAATTCTTTGTCTATGCTGCCAAGCATGAAATATAATGTCAGGTCTTATTTCTTAAAATAAAACAGGTGACAACTAGTGGAGAAGTTGCAACTGTTCTGAGAAACCTATAAATTTCCATCTATTAGTTTGAAAACAATTGCAGCCCATATTAAAACGTGTTGGTAGTGAGTGCCAATTAAGTAATAAATTTGGTCAATATCCAGCCACAGGGAAAGATCCTAAGGCTTCTAAATTGTCCACCAGGCAAAGACATGTTAATATTCGTATTACGTCTACGCTTTCCCTCAGTAACTATGTAAAGTGGATTATCTAGAGACAACCACTCAAACACAACTACACATCACACTCTGTGTATTTCTGAGAGTTTGAATGGTCTTTGAAAAGGTGGCTTAACTTGAAAATCTTCTGCACTGGCTGCCTTGACTTCTAATTTTACATCAAGTAACATAGAAAAAGGTTCAATTAAAGCTGTGAAAGCAACATCCAAACCTACTTTGATCATCTCTCTTGGAGATCATTTGTTGGTTCAGCATTATCTACTACTATCAGTGTAAAAACCAAAGTCCATCTTGCTAAAGACTTAACCATTCAATCTATTCCAATTGCTGATGCTACAACAGTTTTAGATGCAACAAAGATTGAAACAAGTAATACAATAGATTCTAAAATTGAGTTACCTAAGGAATATGAATTGGCCTAAGAAAATGATACGAAATTAGAACTGTCTATGCGTGATAATAAAAGAGAGGAAATATCTAAAGACGTCAATATCGATCCAGAGTAAAATGGATCTACACAATGACATGTCTAACCTTGGAAGCATCACTGAGGCCCTCAAGGAAGCCATTAAAGAATAAGAAGAGCTACAGGCTTGATTGAAAAGCTGACCTCTTCAAATGGTTCACTGAGCTTAAATTCGTGGGTAGAATCTATGCATTTCTCAGCAGAGCATAGCACCAAATCGAGCAAGTCGTTTGTTCTATATTAAAATGCATCCTAGGTTGTATTAAATAATAGTTCATCTTCTTATAATGGCTTTGGGAATGCAAGCGTAGTTTTCAGAAGCCTGGAAAATGCTGTAGTTGCACTATAGTCTGGTCTCACAAGCTGGTGGAATTCTTTCCTTACACAACAACACACCTCACAATCTTGTCATCCCTCTCAAAGATTGTAGCAACATGAAAATTAGTCATTTGCTTAGTTAGCCTAATAGAAGTTCTAGTTCTGGGTCATTGATTTCGAGCTATAATCCATTGAACCAAAGTCATGGAAATCCCCTTCATGAATCTCGTCAATTTGAATCATATCAACTAACTACAAACATACTTGAAGCTCACTTTGCATTGCCTCTTAGGACACGAATTATACTTTTTCATTTGACCAGTTCTCCTCAACCAATTTCATTAATTGAACACATTATTCATTGATCAAAATGCCGAAAAATGCGATATGTTTGGTTAGTTAAATAAAGCACTGAATCTTGGTAAATGAACGAAGGGAATGTGCATCAAATAGAGGTGGGAGGGTGCAAGATCACAGTGGATCATTATACATACGTCTTGCCATTACCCATCTATCCCTTTCAAATTGGCAACATCAAACAACATCAGGGCCAACAATAACAATGCATAACAAGATGCAGATCAAATCCACCTCAAATAGTGCACAACACAACATGATATTCCAATGCACAATGGTTCATGCGAATGATGGTTGGACACACCACATATCAATTTGACAAAGGCGGTTAATAAATTGTATTGAAAAACAAGCAAATGAACATACTATATCAATTTAGTCAGAGCAAAAGAGGTAACGTTCAATATTGCACAACCCTTAATCATCCGAGTCGCTTGTGCCTTACACCAGAACACTAGCTTGGTGTGGCTAACAAAACTAAATTTTATAGCCATGAATATAATAGTGACGCCAGTAGGCAGAAAGGTAGAACTGGTGGTAGGAATGACCTGCACAAGAAAGCCATAAACAAATGGCTCAAAGTAATTATTCAGGGCAGGAATATGCCTGGTCTGATACCATGTTAAACACACACATGGCAGCAGTAGTATATGAATGATAAACAGGAGAGTACATTTTTAATTAAAAAAACATATACATTTATAGTACATGGTTTGACTGTTCGGTTCCACATCCCAAGGTCTCTTGGACTTCCTTAGTCTATTATGCTTCCACACTAACCCATAGATGATTAGGTGTCCAACACTCCTCAAGAGATATTGGTGAAGGAAAGGACATTCATATAGTCAGCCACAGTGGAAATTTTGGTGTGAGGTGAATTTTGGTCTTTGTGGTCATACTACGTCAACTGATCGATGGTAACGATCTTTCCATTATGGGGAAAGAACATCTTATGGTGAGCCACAGATACGATACATGACATCGAATAAGTATACGTACGACCCAAAAGGATGTTGTATTCTAGGGGAGAATAAATGACTTCAATGTCAATACAAACAGTCTTTCCAGTAACTGTGACTGGGAAGTGGTGATATAAGCCACGAGGTTTTGAAGGATGGCCATCCCAGGCTCAAAGAGTGATGGTGGATGGGGATAGGTTAGGGAAACCAAGTTTCTTCCAAACACTAGTGGCCATCGCATAAGTGGAGGCACCTTTGTCGATGATACACTTCTTAATAGTGGCATTTCTAATAAAGACTGGTATTTGAAATGCAATGGATGAAGTAAGGGGAGGAGTTTCTCACTTATCAACATGAAAGAAAATCATTTGATCGTCTTGAGGATCCATGACACCGAAGGAAGATACTATAGCTTTCCATTGGGATGCGCATGTCTAGAGGAATTCTAACATTAGCATGGCACCAGGAGACTACACCAAGTCGTCTACTATGATATATGTATGGGAAGCTTTCGAAGAAGCAGAATTTTGATGTAACGAACCTTTGGGGATCTTGATAATAACATAGACCTAAGGCTAAGGGATTTTTAAGGTACCATTGGATAATGAAAGAGCCTCGGTGAACACATTGGGTCGGGACTCAGTTGTTGACTTAGTGGATGGCTTGTTGTATTGGCACGATTGAGTTTGACTGTTGACTTGCTTAGTATTTACCTCATGAGAATCCATCATAAGAATATGATAATCATGGTGGCTAGATGGTAGATTTATTTGAGCTACATCACCTTGTGTTAGTTTAGTAGCTATATATCCTTGGTGATGAAAAGGATTTCTAAGCATTGTTGGTTGAGATGAAGGAGGAGGGGGAGGAGGAGTGGTGGGTTGTGATCCTCGAGAAGCTAGTTGAGCTTTCCATACTTTCCACATATGAGGTGAAAGAGGAAACTTATAGTTATAATGAACATATACGCCACAAAAAGTAGAAGGTTTTCTCATATGAACACCCTCATTCTACATGGGATGACTGCCCTATTTCTGGGTTCTCGGATTATGTTGAATACCCTGAGGGGCATTGGGTGGAGGACCCTGGTTTCCTTGATTACGTTGAGACTCCTTGTTTGAATTATCTTTCTAGTTTTTCCTTTTCTTATGGTTAGGGGGATTGGGTCCACTCCATTGAGTATACACTTGACCTTGTGGAAAAGGTGGTTGTTATGGCAGAAGTGCAGTAGGGATGGGGGTTTAGGGTGTTGGTGCCAAAGGATATGTAGTGCTATGAGGTCCATGCTGATAATTAGGAAATGGGGCAACAATGGGATACATAGGAGGTGAAAGAGTTGGCCGTGGCATATATTGATGTGGATGGGGATATGCATATGACATGATGGGACCTAGATAAGGGTTTCCTTGTGCACTATCGGGGGAGGGATACTTGTAATTGGAACTAGTCCTTCCCTCAGGTGAACCACAAATCATCTAAGGTGGAGCATATGGTTGAGGGTGTGAAATGGTTCCAAATATGCCAACCATGGCGTGAGATGGGCTTGGTGAATTAGAAGCACCATGCCAAGCCAAATTGGGGATGACAATGTAAACATAACCTTACTGGGCATATATTAGATCAAATTTTATGGCTACTTGGAGTGCATCTTCCTTAGATTGGGGCAAGTTTGATGCGACATATTTAGAAATGGGGCCCAAGAACTATCTATGGACCCAATACATATAGACTTAGTATTCGAATCAAGGAACTCTAAATATGCTCCTCCTTCTAGACCATTCTTGAACATGGTTGGAAAGGTTCACATCATCATATTGCATATTGGTTCTTATAAAGTTTATTTTTCTTGTACATTTTACTTTGGAGGCCCATTTTAGACCTCAAAAGTCCCCTAATCAGTGTTGAGCTTCTGGGTAGTCAGCCGTCACACAATATTCCCTACCATGGCTTGGCTCGCTTTGAGGAGAATTGCTCGCATGATAACCTAGCCTAACTCCCTTTGAATTAGGTTTCTGATGTAATCTGGCTTTAGACCGTGGGGTAGTGAAGGGTTCTAAGTCCCTAATATGTAAAATCCTATGCCTAAATGAAAAGAAATCGATGGGCGTCATTGGAAACCTATCCCACTGATCCTAAAACTACGCTACAAATACTATTTGGTCTAGGTTCCCAAGTGAGCTTAATATATGTGTGTTGATATTTTAAGGTATAGTATTTAAAGTCTTGGCTTGGTAGTGTTAACCAAGCTCACATTTGCTTAGGGTGTGAGTGTATGTAAATAATGTGTCAAGTGGATGAGTTAATTAAACATGTTTCATGGTGCCATGTGTTGTTGAAGGTAAAATGATGAAATATTGTAAATAAATCTAAAAATGACAGAAGCAAACAACCAATCAGGCACAAAAAACCACACCTACAAAGGCTACTAAGAAGCTAAACAAGAGAGGCAAAACAAGTTACTCAAAGACACATAAAAATTCCTAAATGATCTAATGTCAAGGGACTAAGATCTAGAGCCAATAATCTCTTGTAAAATGGTGTAGACAAACAACAAAAAGTATAGTTGAAGATTTCTACAAGGGATAGGTGTGAAGCTCTAAAACCTAGGAGGCTCAAGGGTATCCTAAGGGGGAAAAGGAAAACCCAAACTCTAAACGTAAAAAGGGTAAAATAAACCTATCCAAAGGAGCTAAATAGTATTGGATCAGTCTCTGAAAATCAATCATTAAAAATGTTGAAAACCCTAGATTCCTCACTCATCAAATCTCTTCCTAACAATGTGGAGGTGTACTCTAATCCCTGGGGGGGGGGGTTCCTTCCTCCAAAATAAAAAATAAGTGGATCTAAGCCTAAGGGAGACTGAAAACAAAGGTGAAATTCCTAAACTAGTCTATAGACAACACCCTCTACAATTATGAAAAATCTCTAAAAGAATTCTGGAATTTTCCAAAATGTAGTTATTGAACTAGAATAGTGGAAAACATGGTTTCAAGGCCAAATAGTGCATTTTGGAACGTATATGAGGGGCTGAAAAGTGTGTTTTTCTCCTGAAACTCTCGGTCAGCAAATCTCACACATATTTTGTCGTGTCGCTGAGCTAGTACCTGTGACCTGCGGAAAGACTAGAAAACCACGAGAATTTGAGAATTTGACAAAAATGGGATTACTGCTATAAACAAAAATTTAGATGCTAAAAATAGTTTTATAAAACCCTAAAATTTTCTAAAGTTCAGTTACCCAAAAAGATTTTTATTACACTAGTGGAGTCCACATCATTTCTTGACAACAAATGTAACTAAAGACCTAGTGGAGTCAGCATTTTTTAGTATGAAATTTCTTACAAGGTGTACCAAAAACACTTCACTTAAGTCACTAGATGACAAGTGACTCGAACAACAAGTTGATGGTTGATTGCGATTCATATCTACAATAAAAATGCAAAACATGTAACAAAAGGTGTAAATGATCCATAATAGAAAGCAATAGTAAAATTATCTAATACAATAACCTAGTGAAGGAGATCTATAGATGGGTCTATAAGTCCCCCTTCGTGGGATGGGTCCTTTGATGTCATTGATGCTTCAAAAAATGATCTTTTCTCCCAATATGTGAAAAACCCAAAGAAAATATGGAGAACTTGAATGGAAGACGAAAAGAAAAAAGATGATAATGGTGACAATGATATGATCATGGAGAATAATGAAAAAAAATACCACCTATTTTTAACAAAGTATTGAGTTAATCTCAAAAATGGAGAATAATAAAATAAGATTAACCAAATGGAGATCCAACCGCTTGGAATATTTTATTATATTTTTTGGAGAGGGAAAATATGTTACAATGGTTAAATATCTTTATTTAGAAATACTTAACAGATAAAATGATTTAATTATTTCGCGAGAACTAGGAATTTTGTAAAAATGAAATAATTATTAAATAGTGAATTAACAATTATTCCAATAACAAAAATAAGGAAAATTAAATAAAGAGTGATTTATTTAATTATTCCTGAGGGATTTAGTCAAATGTGACAAGGAACAATTGTTCAAACAATGATTTAATAATTATTCATAGAGAAAATTAAATAAATAATGATTTATCTAATTATTCTCATGGGTATTTTTATTTAAATCAGAAAATAATTTAATAAAAGTGGTTTACTAAATTATTTTCGACACTGAAAGTGACTTTACTATGATAAAACAAAATCTACATGGTGTATTTCCATCCGGATAGTTAGAAATGGTCAGGTGATGATTTTTCAGTGATAACATGTTGTAAGTTCATGGAGAAGTGAGTTCACTCGAAGGTGAAATTGCAACATTTGAAGCTCAAGGATGTTTTTCTATGGTTTTGTCTCTTAGTTGCAAGATTTACAAAGGACAAATTCAACTAGTTGTGTACATGTACGCTCAAGGAAATCACTGAAAGCTCTTAGTTGCTCACATGCCCACTTCCTCCATGTGACTGGGATGTAAAGTTGTATTTTATATGGACCAGAGATTTCGCTCGTTGACTTCAGTATTCCATAGTTGATCACAAAGAATGATGATTCCTTACAGGCTTCTAATCAAGGTTTTTGATTACGAGCATTGTTGGGTTCATATCAATTTTCTAGACTATTTTTTCTAGATAGTTGTGTGAATGAAGATATGAATCGTTGTACTCTTTTGTTGAATCATTCAATCACAATATAATAAGAAGAATAATATGAAATGGTTTTCCCCATAGTTGGTTTTGGCCTGGTCTTTAACCAATCTTGTTATCTCTATGTATCAATGCTTTTCTTCTATTGTTCGTTTATGTTCCGCTTCATTTATGATGATGATATTATTATTTCTACATAGATGCATATGTCGCTAAATAATAATGTAAATCTAAATAATGTTATGATGTTGTGGGGTGAATTTAGTGTGTAAATTAAGAAATGCAATTATAAAAAGAAAAAGAAAAATATAACCCTAAGAAAAATTAATATTACTGAGAGCAAAGGAGGTTTTCCCTTCAGAGAATTATTTTAAGACTTCTAAAATTGGTTTTCTCACTTTATATTTTTCCCTCATCCCTTATCTACTAGATTGGACAAGCATTATTACGCAAGTGGATTTACACCAAGTCCATCAGTTTATATACAATCATCGCCACAAATCTAATAGGTTCCCTGAAGATTCTCATGCTTGAAAATTTTTATTTCCCATCTAGACTTAGCTAAACCCTTGGCATTTTCCAAAACAAAGAAGGAGAACAACAGAAATCCAAGCATTGTGGTTGTCACAGTCCTATTTTTCACACTAAAAATACTTTTGAGTCATCCAATTTACACAAGGGTCTTATTTATGTACACTAACCAGCCAACAAGACACAACAAGACATGATTTAGATAATGAACAAAGAACAA
This sequence comes from Pinus taeda, assembly GCA_000404065.3. Classification (NCBI taxonomy): domain Eukaryota; kingdom Viridiplantae; phylum Streptophyta; class Pinopsida; order Pinales; family Pinaceae; genus Pinus; species Pinus taeda. The sequence goes on from APFE031368402.1 coordinate 18,586, forward strand.
ACAAAAATAAGAGAAAGAGAAACAAACCAACTATACATGAAGTGAAACTTGTAGCTTCTATCAAAAGTGATTCTTTAAATGTCGACCATTTACAGGAAGAGTGTTAATCTTCTCATTTAATGATTTCGGCTTGAAAAAATTCTGGCTGAAATTCTCATCAACATCAATTGGTCCAATCCTCAAAGGCTATAACTTTTTCTCTTTCCCATTTTCTTCATGGGGTTTATCCCACTTCAAGACTAGGTCACCCACATCAAAGTTACTTTCCGCTATAGACATTTTATCAAACCAACACCTTCCACAGTTATGATGTACTGCAAATCAACCTTTGGACTTGTGCCTTTATTCCTCATTTTAAGTAGGGTATTTATCTTACTTTGAACTAGGAGGTAGGGTTTACCTTGTCACTCTTGAGATAGTTGCAAGGGAGAAAGACACAAGTTCAGAGTCAAGATAGCTTCTTTACTGTAAATGAGGAAGTAGGGAAAGGTTCTTAGGGAATGACTTGGAGTAATATTGTCAACCCAAAGAGGGTCAAATATTATTGCTAGCTATTTCACTCAAAGAAAATGGTCTTCCTTGTTGTATGGACAATATTCTTATTCATGGATTCTACCAAACCATTTCCCTCACAATAGTGATTAGATGCATGTTTAAATATAATTCCATTTTTTAATGTGAATTCATAAATATTTAACAATGAAGAATGTGTCGCATTATCAAAGACAAGTGAAGTAGGAAGGACAAACCTAGTCATAATGTTTTATTGCAAGAAGTGGATGAATTCCTGGTCATTTGCTTGTTTGAGAGGACTTGCTTCTGACCACTAAGGGAAGTAGTCTATCACTAATAATGTAAATTAATTTTTCTTTTTAAATGTGGAAAAAACTCTCCAAGAACATCAAGTCCCCACAGTTGTAATGGTTCTTCAATTTCTTTTATAGCAATGGGGTGGCTGACCTAATTGCAACCAATGCATCTCTTACATTCTTAGTGCTTATGGAAAAAAGCATGAGCATCCTTGAAAAGAGTGTGCCAATAACACCCAACACACATAACCTTATTTGTTGTAGTGTTTCCCACATAATGGACACCTTTCATTCCATTGTCTAAATCTTTCATGACCTTCTATATATTGTGTGCCTCAAGGCACCTTAGCAGAACACCATTGTGGTGATTACAAAAAAACACTTCATGGACCAATTGCTAAGAGAGAGATTTTAGTCATATTTCTTGTTTCTTGTTGTTCGAGAAGTGTGATGGCAATATGCCATTCTCCAGAAATTTCCATAGATATGCATATCGTGGTGTTGTAGATGTGGGCTGACTAACATGTTCAATATTATACATTTTCATCTCCTACTCCCATCCTGAAAGATCTTGTTTAGGAGCATATCTTAATTCGGTATTCAACTGACGTAGACCATGACCCTCTACTGTATGAATTGATTTGAACTGCAGATCATACTCTTGAAGACAGGTCTTGTTCCACAAGCAATGTTCATACTGCTGTATGAGGTCAAATACTAATGTGTGAGCTTTCAATATGTAGAGCCTGATCTACTTAACTGCCTTGTATAATTCATTGATTTTTTGTCGATGGTAGGAAATTTGACTTGGGCCTTTGAAGACAATTACTTATATAGGATAATCGTCATTCATTTCCTTACATATATTTTTGATTCAACAAGGCCACAATTGACAAGTTCGAAGCAAAAGTACAAAGAAAGAAATGTTTTCCGTAATTTGGACTGAAAAGTGCAACTACATTGATACTAGATTTCTTAATCTGAGTGAAATCATCCTTTTCCCATTATTTAAATTGTATATTGCATCTTTCTTGCTCATCTCGTTTATGGGCTTGACTATCTGGTGAGCACCAATATTGCAGCAATAATGTTTCAACTCCTAGGCTTCCTACCTTACTTTTATCAACCTGGTAGTTCGTAACAAACTTGGAAGCGATGGTGTTGCATGCACAAGTACTAGTTCTTACTATAGGTTGTCACTTGGTCAGGTGGCGCAAGATCACTAGGATCTCAAGCCAACTTCTATGGATTCCAGAAGAAGCTCTTTATGTGATGAAAGAAAGGAAAGCTTACTCTACAGAAGCTACTCTACTTGTATAAAGGAAAAGAAGACTCAAATGTAAAGTAAACCTAGCAAACCCTACTTAACCGACTAATCCTACTTTTTTAGAAAGAGAGATGAAAACCATGAAATGAATGTCATTACTTAATATAGGAAGCAAACAAAATCTACTCAAGCTATCTCTAGAAGGAAGTGAGGAAAAAACATCTTTTTGGACTTTTATGTGAAATTGCCATGCATGTAATTTATTTGATTGTGAATGTGGACGATTAGGTGGCGATGGAGGCTGACTTTGGGATTTGTAGAGGTGTAGGATGATGTGGAGGGGTCCTAGGATGGCTCAGGCGGCCTTCTAGAGGCTTTTCTAGGAATCAGACTTCAAAAAGAAGCCTACGTGAAAATCTGTAGGAGGATGTAGGGGATCTACAAGAGGTCTACACGAGGATGCCGAGAGCTATTTTGGAGGTTTTGAAGGTAGGAAAGTGGGTGGAAAGGGTAGTTGAAGGCTAAGATGATCTGTTAAGGTGTCTAGAGTCCATCAAGAATGATTGGGAGAGAGAAAGATGATCGTATTTTTTCAAGGGAAGAGAGGAAAGTCTATGGAAATGTGCAAAAAACTAAGTCGAAGTTGAGATGAACTATGGGTGACCTATGGCATAGGTCCAAGAGAGATTGTGATGGATGATGGGACAACTTGTTGCGAGAAGAGATTTTCTACCAGAGAATTGAAAATCAAACATTGATATTAAGTAAGCAAGGAAACTAAGTACATCAAAAAAACATAATTTTGCATCAAGATAATCTAGCTCATGAGCTATGGAAAGAAATGTTGAAGAATGATTTAATGAGAGAAATCATGGAAGGAAACTCATTCCAAGATAGAAATGAGCATGGTGAATGAGATCTATAAAAAATCATTAACCTTCTAACTAACTGCAATGCTAGAAATCCTATGGTGATTTAAAAATCACTCTTGAGTGACCTCAGTTAAGTTATTACTGAATGAAGGTATTATGGACTCATGTGCTAGTGTGTGTCTATGTTATTTTAGGCAACGGATCGATCAGATTGAGAAATACACATACATTCAAAAATGGAAAACAGGAAGAGGAATACAGTAAGAAAACACAAGAACACAACAATTAATAAGTTTAGCCTATCCTCCAATGCTACATTTCTAATCTATCTTTCAGTGGTGGCCTTCTTTTATTGTGTCTTTAAAGTAGAGAATTACATTGAGGAGCTCAATATAAGTCTCCTTAAATAGAATTTCTTGGCAGGTTGGTTCTTGGATTCCCCAAGCCACTAGAATGCACAGACTCTTTTCCTTTCCAAGTCTTGACCTCTCTGGTCTTTAATGGGAGAAGCCCAATGTGGTGCTCATTTCCCAAAAGATCCTCTCAGGGATTGCTTGAACCTATCAAGCTTTTGTCTGCTTGATGTCGCCTTATGTTGCAGGTCGGCTCGACCCTCTATCTTTTTTATTCTTACTTCACTGTCTCTTCTTTACTCTGTCTTCGTTCTCTTCTTTCTTTTTTTCGTCCTCTGTTCTCCATTTGTTCATGGCTTAAAGCTAATTTGTCCCTGACTATTCACTTTCTCTTCTACCCCCGTCGGATCGCCTGCTATTGCTCGCTTAGAGTTCCTTGCTCTGCATCATCATCAATATCTCACATGGAGTGGCTGCTTGTCCTTTCGCGAACTACGATAGATGTTCCTCATCGATTCGATTTTCCAGTTACGCTCTGGAATGACTCATCCGCCATCTCAACGATCAAATCGAACTTCAAAATTCTTTATGTCATGGCTTAATCCCCTGTCAAATCTAGTTTCTCTATCGAGTGCAATCTCAGCCGTCAGATCTAGAGCCCCCAGATCCTATGGCATTCGCTTATTTGACGTGTTTCACTTGCTCAACTGTTAGTGCACGATGAGTAGTGGCTTTCTATGTCATTTGGCAGACACGCATTAGGTGTTGAATGGAATCACTCATTTTTCTCCAAATCTGCTTACTGCCTCAATGTGCCTCTAATATACTGCCAATTTTGGAGCGTGGGTCCTACCTTTTTCCTTATCACTTCCCCACGGTTTCCCGGCTTCCATGCGACTGAGCACTTCAGGGCTTTTCCTTCTTGAGGATTTTTTCCCAACGATGTGCGATTAGTGCTATTCACGCATCAGAAACGCCCTCCTTTTCCTGATCCAGGCTTCCCAAGTGCCAGTTTTGCCTTCTGTGTAGTCTCCATGGGACTCGGTCAGCACACTTTGACCGAGGTGCTCGTCGTTCCTCGCTGGCTGCAAACTGCCACTGTCAGAGGTCTTCCTGATCACTCTTCATTCACAAATTTGAAGTCTGTCATGTTTTGATACAGTCATGGGATCTTGATTATTTTTCATGGATCCAATTCAGATCACAGCCTTCCCACTAAAAAAGCGTTTGGACAACCAAAAGTTGGTTTTCAAGCATCGACTAAGTGAGGGTACAATTGTCTCACTTATCCAATCTCTATCCACTTTTCACTACTCGACTTTGAACCCTTGAGCATGATTCTGACGTACTCAACATCTCCTCCGCGTGTCATCCTCAACTTCCTATTCAGAACTGTGTCCTCCTGCAATTCATTAAGATCTTCAAGTAGCAGGTCATCAATAGAATGCAATTGACTCTGGTCTTCGAGATCCTCAATTAGTGAGGGTTCAAACAATCTCAAGCAATCTACATTTACGATTGAGTAGATGTGCATGTAAGTTGGTAGATCAAGGTGAAAAGCATTCTCACCAATCTTCTCAAGTATCTTGAAGGGTCCATACCTAATAGGCTTTATCTTTTTCCCTTCAGCTTGCATCCTATCCTTGCTGATATATAGCCAAACCTCATGACCAACATGGAAACTATTCTCCATCTGATGCATGTCATGCCTAGCCTTGTATTTGGCTTGGCTCTTTTCCAGCTATTCTTGTACTACCTGGTGGATTCCTTGGATTTGTTCAATGAACCTAATTCCCTTGTCCACATCATTGTGTCCCTCAACCATGGTGTCTTTACCAAAGAAAAAATCCAAAGGAGACCTTGGTATGAAACCAAAACAGGTCTCAAAAGGATATCTCTGTGTGTAAGAATGTTTTGCTCTGTTGTAAGCATGCTGCACATAACACAAATGTTCATCCCAAAGCTTAGGATGTTTGCTGCAATATACTCTGAGTAACTGGATCACTATCCTATTAACTACATCTATTTAGCCATCAGATTGTGGATCAGAAGCTGTGCTTTTCTTTAGTTTGGTGTCCATCAGTTCCCACAGACTTGACCAAAAATTCACCACAAATCCGGTGTCTCGATTATATACAATGGAAATGGGTAACCCAAAATGAACCCATAGATGTTCAAAGAACAATTTTGTAGTTTGTTCAACTGTAATCTGTTTATTACAAGGTATCAAAATACACATTTTGTTGAACCTATCCACAACAACATACAGATAATCATGACCTTTCCTAGATTTAGGTATTCCTCCAACAAAATCCATGGAAACACTTTCCCAAGGGTGAGAAGGAACTGGTAATGGAGTGTACAAGCCTAGTTTTCTATTGTTGGGTTTGCTTTTAGCACACATAGTACACCCTCTTACATATCTAGAAACTGTCTCATTCATTTTTGGCCAATAACAAAATATTTGGAGCTGTGCAACTGTTTTACTTACCCCAAAGTGACCTGATATTAGAGAAGTGTGTGCTTCTCTAATTATCTTTACTCTTTCAATTTGTGGAATGCATAACTTCCCACAATGGTATAAGATTCATTCCTTTACATGATAATCCAATTCTTCTACTCATTTTCCTTGACTTAATGTTGCATATACATCTGTAAAATCTATATCTTGAGCATATTGTTCAATTTAGCTTTCATGTAGCACAGAATTATGCTTAAGTATAGTAGATGCATTTATAATGGGTCTAGGTAACATGTCTGCAACTTTATTGTGTATTCTGTTTTTATATCTCGTGACTAAATGAAACTATTGTAGAAAAGCCATCCATCTATAGTGTCTTGATTGGTGCAACTTAGTTTAGGAGTGTAGATATTGAAGCGGTTGATGATCAGTATGTATTATTGTCTCTTTTCCCATTAAGTAATGTTTCCAGTTTTCCACACTTTGAACTAATGCATACAATTCTTTATCGTATGTAGGATAGTTAACTACTGCAGGATTAAAAGTCTTAGAATAATAACATATGGGTTTATCGTGCTGTGTCAACACTGATCCCATGGCATAGTCACTGGCATCTATTTGGATCTCAAATGGTCTTTGAAGATCAGGTAGTGCTAGTACAGGTGTTGTACTAATCTTTTCTTTGAAGGTGTCAAAGGCTTTCTGTTGTTTGCCTCCCCACTGAAACACCTTGTTCAATCTAGTTAAAGCATGTAAGGGAGTTGCAATTAAGGAAAAGTTAGAAATGAACTTCCTCCAATATTGTGTTGCTCCTAAGAAGCTTCTGACTTTTGTAGCATATTTGGGTTTAGGCCAGTTCACAATGACTGCCACCTTAGAGGGAACTATCTTCAATTCACCACCCCCTACTAGATGACCCAAATAATTTAGAGATGTTTTTCCAAATCCACATTTTGAGAGTTTTACATGAATTTTTTCTCTTTTCAAAACATCTAATGTCTGCTTAACATGATTTAAGTGCTCTTTCCACATTTTGCTAAAAATCAGAATGTCGTCCAGATACACAAAAAAAAATCATCAAGGAAAGGTCTCAGTACATCATTCATTAATCTCATGAAAGTAGTAGGAGCATTAGTTAAGTCAAAAGGCATAACTAGGCACTCATACAATCCCTACTTTTTTTTAAAAGTAGTCTTCCATGCATCTTGTTCTACAACTCTGACCTGATGGTATCCATTGTGAAAGTCTAGCTTGGAGAAATAAACAAATTCTTTCAATTGATCTAAAATATCATCTATGCGAGTAAGGGGATAACGATTTTTTATTGTTATCTTATTCAGTGCTCAGTGATCAATGCACATTCTCCATGAGCCATCTTTCTTTCTCACCAAATCGATTGGTGACCCACATGATGATGTGCTAGGTTTGATGAAACCTTTCTCGAGCAACTCTTGCACCTGCTTCTTGATTTCAGCATTCTCTAAAGCAAACAACCTTTTATACCTGTGGCTGCAATGGTTGTTTAATCTCCCGAGTTTGACCCCAAATCTCTCTGAATAGCTACAATAGTCTTTTTATTCTTTCCCTCGAACTTTGTAGGCCTCAGCTCTGGATGCAGAATCCAACAGTGCTCATCATCATGCCCGTCCTTTTTAGAGTGGGTGCATGAAGCTTTGCTTTTCTATGCAGTGTTAGCCTTCCTTGCCTCCCATTTATGCTTTCTTTTCTCCTTGCTCTTCTTTGTAGTGGGCTGGGATGATTCCCCAACTTTTGGATTTCGATTCTTTCCTCTAGCTTCTAGATGAGTAGCTTGTATAGATACGTCATCTATACTAGTGGGATTAAAAATGAGTATGGTGTGCCTCATGTAGTTCTGTAGACCACCAATGTACTTCAACAGAGTCTCTGCTGAGTCTAATGAGATTCCTAGAATCAATGTTGTCTTTCTAAATTCTTGAGTGTACCCTTGCACACTTTTCCCTTTCAAGTGTCAAAGAGTTTTCCAACTCATCATGGCTTACTGCATGTGGGCCAATGGGTAGAACTGCCTTTTGATTACAGAAACAAATTCACTCTAGACAAAGATAGTCTTACCATGTCTTTTCATGTCAGATTGGGTCCTGCCTTCCCACAAAACCAAGGCAGTGCCTCCTAAGTGTAGGCTTGCCAGCTGAATCTTGCTCTTGTCTAAGTCAATATTCTGCACTCTGCAATAAATATCATTTTGTCTAATCCAATAGTCCATCTTTTCTGCATTTAACTCTCCATCATATATAGGTAGATCAAATTTAACATCTAGTTTGATCAAAGATGCATTCTTTTTAGGGCTATCAGGAGGTGTGAGAAAGATTTCCTCTTTCCCCTTTCCTTTTGAGTGGTCATGGAAGTGAGACTCGTCTTCTCCTTTCTCTCATTTAGAGCCTAATGAATCTTCATCCTTATGTTTTCTAAAGTCCCTATACATTTCTTCTACCATGGACTTTATGGCTAGGAAGCTTTCTATGAATTGAGGGTCTGGCTCCATACAACCTTCCTCAAACATTGTCTTCCGAGGATAGACTCTCCCAATTTTAGGATTAGTTTCGACCAACTCTCATTCTCCTAATTTGAGCTTTGATCTAGTTAGCATTCAACAGCTAAACCAACACAAGCTTGTCTAACCTTACAGCCTAGAGCTTTGATACCACTTGATTTGAAAATCACTCTTGAGTGACCTCATTTAAGTTATTAATGAATGAAGGTATTACAGACTCATGTGCTAGTGTGTGTCTATGTTATTTTAGGAAATGGATCGATCAGATTGCAAAATACACAGACATTGGAAAATGGAAACAGTAAGAGGAATATAGTAAGCAAATACAAGAAGACAACAATTAATAAAGAGTTCATCCTGTACTCCAGGGCTACATCTCTGTTATAGCTTTCAGTGGTGGCTTGTTTTATTGTGTCTTTAAAGAAGAAAATATAATGAGGAGCTCAATCTATGTCTCTTGAAACAGAATTACATGGCAGGGTGGTTCTTGGATTCCCCAAGCCACTAGAGTGCACAGACTCTTTCCCTTTCCAAGCCTTGACCTCTCTAGTATTTAATGGGAGAAGACCAATGTGGTGCTCATTTCTTGACAGATCCTCTCAGGGATTTCTTGAACCTCTCAAGCTTCTATCTGCTCGATGCCGCCTTATGCTGCAGGTCAGCTCGGCCCTCTATCTTTCTGCTTCTTGCTTCATTGTCTCTTCTTTTCTTTGTCTTCATTCTCTTCTTTCATTTTTCATCCTCTGTTCCCCATTTGTTCATGGCTTAAAGCCAATTTGTCCTTGGTTGTTCACTTCCTCTTCTACCCCCGTCGGATCAGCTACTGCTGCTCACTTGGAGGTCCCTATCTCTGCGTCATCATCAACGACTCACAGGGAGTGGCCACCTGTCCTCTCGTGAATTATGCTAGCTCTTCCTCGTCGATTCGGTTTTCCAATTATGCTGTGGAATGACTCATCCACCATCTTAGCGGACAACTCAGACTTTAGAATTCTTTATGCCGCAGTTTAATCCCCTGTCAAATCCAATTTCTCCATCGATTACAATCTCAACCGTCAAATCTGGAGCCCACAGATCCTACGACATTTGCTCATTTCGCGTGGTTGACTTGCTCGACCATTAGCACATGATGAGCAGTAGTTTTCTCTCTCATCTGCCAAACATGCATCAGGTGTTGAATGGAATCGCTCATTTTTCTCCAAATTTTCTTACCGCCCCAATGTGCCTCCAACATATCGTCAGTTTTGGAGCGCGGGTCCCACCTTTCATCTTAGCACTTCCCCATGATTTCCCAGCTTCCATGAGATTGAGCGCTTCGAGGCTTTTCCTTATCGAGGGGTTTGGCCCAACGATGCATGATTAACGCTAAGAAAACATCAAAAGCGGCCTTATTTTCCCGATCCAAGCTTCCCAAGTGTCAGTTTTGCCTCCTACCGAGTCTTCATGGTCCTCGATCAACACGCTTTGACTGAGGTCCTCGTCATTCTTCGTTGGCTGCAAACTATCACTGTTGGAGGTCTTCCTAATAGCTCTTTGTTCACAAACTCAAAGTCTCTCCTAGTTTGATACAGTCATGGCATCTTGATTATTTTTCATGGATCCAATTCATATCATATGGAAAAGGCAAATATGTATTTTTGTGGTAGCAAGAGAGTCTTGGCCTCAATTCATGGTCCAATAGGGAGGAAAGGAGGCCAAGGCTCTATTAGTTGGCTTTTGTATTTTCTTTATATCACTATTCAACTTATTATGGGAAACACAAATGGAAACAACCTACTATATCACCAAAAGCAACCTATTCTCAACTAAGAAAGAAATTTATCTAACAGCAGCTAATCCACAAACTGAAACAAAGCATATAAATACAAAAAAGAGGAGCTTGGCTACTTGGATTTGGCCTTAACCAAATAGCTTCAACCTTCTGAGGTAACTCAGTGCTAGCTCGAAAAGTACTTCATCTTTATTAGCAAAATAATAATAGCATTACATGAAACTGTCAACAGAAATAAGCTCGAAGTTGAGCAGCAAATCTGCAACCAAAATTCGAAAATTTGACTAACTTCCTAATAAGGCCCTAGGCCTCTCTACTTATACAACTGAATCTCCCAATAGCTTCCTTAAAATCACGAAGGCTTCGCTCCCAAAACTTGAGATAAACAGAAGTTATCCTCCACTTGCTTCGCTGCCTCTTTAGTTCATTAATGTGGATGTTTGTGCTCTGAGCTGCATGATGGAGAACTCAAAGTGGGGAGTCATAAATGAGGGGGATACCCTCCTATAAATCTTCTCCCTTTTCTTCTTCGAATTATTGCTTCCAATTGTCCATTAAATATTTGACTTTATCTCCAAAATTAAAAAAAAATATGCATTAAACACATATTAGACTGCATGGCATAATGACCAACCCAAATCACTCTATTAGCATAAATATAATCAAAACACATGCAATAAACTAATGATAATGGTTGTTCAAACTATGTTTGGAGGAAAAATGAGGCCATATAATTACCCATTTATGGGGCTCATCATCACCCATTATTGAAGGTGTTGATCATCCTCTGAGCAACTGGATCCATCTCCTCATCTTTGATGGCCCTAATGGCCTCCCTGACATCCCATGCTTCTAATGTGAGGTCCTCTTCTTTGTCATTGAATCCTTCCTTTCTATCCACCTCTTTCCATTGATGTTGTTCTTCTTCCTCTTTTCTACCTTCTAGCAGGCCCAGCAGTAGTGGGCGACTCAATTTGAGGCCAATCCAATTGACCTTCAAATTCTGCATAGAGTGCTTGTATAGTGGCACTCTCCTTAATGCTTCTTTCATCCTTGTTGGGGAGTGATACTCCCTGATCTGCAGACTGTGTGGTAGAGTGTTCCACCTCCTCATACAAGCATGAATACAGTCTTCCCCAAGTAACCTTTCCATGTCCTCAGAATGTGCAATGGCCTAAGCCTAATCATTGATATACTTAGGGGAAATTTGGGGATTATTTGCAAGCAGCTGGTGTGTGCTCACGGGAGCCATGGGATCTGATGGCTCAACTCTGATCATCAAGGGCTCATTTTTCTTCTTTATCATCAACTTCCTTATCTCTTCTACGCTTAATTCCTCGTGGTTCATCCATGATGCCATTGCCATTAGTTGTAGGTCCCCTAGCCTAGCATTTGGGTCCCACACATTCATATCAGTGAGGGCCATGTTATGCAAATAGAAATCTGCTATTTCTTCCTTGTCTTCTGCTGAACTTTGGTCACATAGGTCCATAAACTGTCTATAATCTTGGAAAGGCATTGTGCCTCTCTATTCCAAAGTCTTGAACTGAAACTGTAGCAATTGGTCCTTGAGGTATAATCCATATGATTTTGCTGGTGTTCTACATTGTAGTGCTTCTATAGACCAGATGGCCATGCATGCTAGTTGTGTCTCCCTCTCTTGCAGTTGTCTTCTAAGTAATACATTTTCTGTTTCCAAGTGTGTTCTTATGATTGTCTCTCTATGTCTTAAAACACTTAATTCCCTACCCATTTCTATAATATTGTTCTCCATGTGGCCAATATCCTCTACTCCCTTGGATTTGGCGATTTGCATCCACCTATGACTCCTTATTCGCTCTTTCTCTAACTCAAAGAAAAGTGGGATTGAAAATTTCTATGGAATGATTTTCCCCATCAAGAAGATTGTAGTAAGAGCCCAAAATAGGCTAGGGATCAGGTTCTTGAGTCTCTGGTGCTTCCTCCTTCCCCTGTGACTATCCTTCTATTCTTTCTTCAAGTTTTTTGCTCTCCTGTAGTCTTGACAGGGTCTCTTGTAGAACAGTTTGTGCCTCCTGTAGAATCGTTTTTTAGTCTTGTAGTTGCACTCTTTCCTTCCAGGTGGAAGAACTAGGAGTCCCTCTTTCATATGTGATAGGGATTTTAGAGGGAGATTCTTCCCCTTTGATAGTGTGTGAATCCTCAATTATAATGGGCACTTTAGAAGAAGGTTGGGGCTTCCCTTGTTTCATCCGTGTGCTCTTCTGAGCCCTAAAATACATTGAGGTTTGCCTCTTCATCTTTTGTTTTGGTTTAATTGGGGTGCTAAGGGAAATAAAAGCAGCTACTGCCTCCCTTTCTAGGGTCTCAGGAGACACTTCAGTCTTTTCTGCCCCTTTTTCCTCTCCCTTTGTTTTCTTCTCTGTCTCTGCTGGTATTGTTTCCTAATGTTCTGGTTTGGTTTTTTCCTGCTTTGTCTTCATTTTGGTGTCTTCCTTCTCTGTTTGATCCTGAATTTCCTCCCCTTCTTCCCCTTGCTGCTCTTCCCCCTCACTATCAGAAGGGCTAAGATCATATGTGAGGGCCTTTACATCATCTTCTATTGTCATGTTTCAGAATATTTCCCATGCTATGGGGATTCTTAAGGTATGGAGGGCTTCTTCCATTAACAATGTAACTAACCCATGGTGAGCCAACTAATCTGGACCTCCTTCCTTCAACTTAATGCTCGAGTTATGAGGGATTGTAGGAGAAAATAAGGGATGTTTAGTTTCTGGGCTGTTGGAGTGTCCATGCCTTATCTCAGCTCATGGATAAGTCTGAAATGGTAGCCATAAACTGTGGTATACCTCCCTTCATAAGAAATATATTTGATAATATGGTAACTTACCTCATCCTAAGCGTAAGGTATGCTTGTTCTTCTAATGCCATTTTTATCTTCTACAGGATGTTCATTGTTTTGGAATAAGTTTTTCTTGGCAGACTGTCCAATTGGCTTTTCATCTTTTCTCCAAGGTAATCCCAGAGGAAGGGTGGCAACCCTGCTGATGAATTCTATGGTGATTTCTATGGAGAAACCTCTCAAAGTAATAGTGGCATGGGTCTTCGAGTGAGGGACTAAATAAAGGGAAAAATCCTGAGCCACTTCATCAAATCCTCGAAATTTCTCAAAAAATGGCATCCAATTTGCTTTGGTAAAAATGGCTACTACTTCGGGATGTTCATGGATCCTAGCTGAATTTATGGGCTCCTTCCTCATGAATCCCCCTATCATTTTTCTTATATGCCTTTTGAACACCCAAGATAGAGATGGAGACAAAAATTTTGAAGAAATAGGAAAACAAAGGAAAAACTGTGTTCTTTTAAGAAAACAGGCAAAAAATTCTTATGTAATTGCACTCCTTCTATGGACTCAATTTCTCCTTAAAATTGTATCATTCCTTGCAAAAATTGATAATCAAGGTGGGTATGCACAGGACCTACCTCCTTAAGCCAAAAATCGACCAAAAACCCCGTGTTTTCTCCTTAAAAATAGTGTACTTCCTCTCCTATAGAACTGCCTGTAGGTGCTCCTGTAGAACCTGTAAGTGCTCCTGTAGAACACCGATATTAGGAGGATGGACAAAAACAATAGAGAACAATGCTTTTGACGCTATGGAGGTGGAAAAGAGCTTGTTGCAGCTAAGTGGATGAGGATGAAATGGAAGAAAAGGTGGTGAAGGAGTTTCGAGGAGTAATTATTTCTTCTTTGAGATGTTTTTGGTGATGGGGTGAGCTGGCAAAAATGTATGTTACCATATGTGGACAGTTGGTCCCCACTACCATGTCATCATGGCTCTTTCCCACAATCACTTACCATCATTGCATCGGAGTTTGTAGGCACTACACTATGTGTCCTTTAGATCTTTTTGTGAGGTGACTAGGCACACGTGTGGTGGCATCTCCGGATGAGCGGAGTCAACTCGACAAGGGTGGCTAGTTAACTAGCCACGTTTTCTCATTCAACCCTAACCATCTCATTTGCTCATGCATATTTTCCAATTACACAGATCCAACAAAGGAGAGGGTTAGTCACTTAGTGGTGAGTCGAATGTTCGTGCTGTGAGGCATTTTGGTTCCTTTGTTGCTGCATGCTCGTATTTCAGTTGTTGCATGCCTATATGTCCTCCGTTGTTATGCTTTCTGCTTCCTGATGTGTGGTTTGTTTTCTTTGTGCAATTATCCTCTGGTTGGATCTGGCTTCAGATGTTCCCTTCAATCCTATGGATGCACTTATTTTGCTGTTGTGGATTGATTTTAATCGGACCAGCTACCATAGGAATTCCTACAGGAGCTCTTGTAGCTGTTTCTACCTTTAAAATATTTAGCTGATTTTTGTGCTGGGAGATACAAGGATGATGCTAGAGATGTTGATGAAGACAGAGAGGTACTTGGTAAGCTGTGGGTGAGATTTGGAGGTGTTTCTCCCTTTATTTTTATTTTTTTTCTATAAATTGGTTTCTGTGTCTTTCGATAGGAAGTGAAAAAAATGATGATGATGAGGTAGTGCAGGAATGGGATGGATGACAAGGAGGTTGGATAGCTATACGAGGGTCCACATGCTCTTCATGAAATCTCCTAGCCCCTCAAACTATTTTTTGGAACCATTTCTGGCCCTCTGTGATTTCTACAGGAGCCTCCTATAGAACACACAGGGTCTCCTATACAACACACAGTTTCTGGAAAGAAACACATTGGGGGTGGAAGAAAGGTCAGAAATGATGGAGAAGAGTGTGGGGGAGATGAGATAGGCCCTGTGGAATCTTCTCTTGCTTCCTCTAGTCCACCTGTGGCCTGCAATTAACATTAAAAGTCAATTTTCTTTTCCTTCTTTTTTCTGTTTTTTTCTTCTTTTTTTTTTTTTTTTGAAAAACAACTAGGGCACCTCAAGGAGGTTTTCACCTAATTTCCTACTCTGGGTGCCTCCAAGGGAGGTTTTCACCCAGGGATCTTATTCTCTTTCTTTTTCTTATTTTTTTTATCATTAGGCCGCCTCAAAAGAGGTTTTTAACCCAATGATGAGACTCAAGTGCCTCATGGAGGTTTTCACTTGAGTCCTTATTATTTTTTATTTTTTTTTGCTTCTTCAGCGAGTGGGTGAAGTGGAGGCTAAGACCTGCTCCACTATCATCACTGTCTTATTCATATCTTCAATGAATTATCACTTCGAGAGGGGGTTCTTGTAAGTCTTCAACCTATGTCCATTGACAAGCATGGGGATGGCTTCCTCATCAATGGTTCTAATCAGAACTGAACCATTGTCATTGCATTTTCCCACAATGTAGGGTCCCAACAATCTTGTCCTCAAATTTCCTTTGAATTCTTTAAACCTTGAGTCATAGAGAAGTGCCTAGTCTTCCTCTTCGAATTGCTTCTCTTTGATATTTTTTTCATGCCATATCTTCCTCTAAAGCTAAACTACCTCTGTGTGGAGAAGGGCCTGCAATATTTATTCATCCAATCCATTGACCTGGAGTAGTCTTTCCCTCTCTGCATGGCTAAGGTCTAGGTGTAGCTGAGCTCCCATTCTTAGTGTATTGTACTCAAATTCTATTGACAGCAAAGCCTTCGACTAGTTCATAAGGTGTGAACCTTACGGTGGTCTTCCACGTTGTGTTGTAGGCCTAGGCGGCCTCAACTAGTCTATCTGCCAGTATTTTCTGCTACTACTCACTACCTTGGTTAGAGTTCCTTCGAAAGCTTTGTTAGTGACTTCTGCCTGCACATTGGCTTGTGGATGGTAAGGGGTGGAAGTCCTGTGTTTGATTTTATGATGTGTGAGCAGGTCTTCAATCAACTTCGAAGTGAATTGACTACCTTGGTCTGTGACCATTTCTCTTGGATACCCGAACTTACAGCATATGTTTTCTCTGAAAGAATTAGCTACTTTTTCCTCTATTGCTGCTTTTATTACTTTTGTTTCTGCCCATTTTGTCAGATAATCAGTGCACACGATGATGTATTGCTTCTGTTTTCAAGGAGGATTGATAGGAAACACAAAGTCCATGCCCCACTTCTCAAATGGCTCAAGGGTCACTCGAGGTTGCATGGGCATCTCATCCTTCGGAGTAGCTTTACCTATCCTTTGAAACCGATCACATTGGCTTCTATACCTCATCACAATTTGGTGAAGAGTGGGCCAATAGTAGCCTGCTTGCAATATTTTGAAGGGCAATCCTCTTTGCTGCAAAATGGCCTCCACAAGGCCCGTCATGATAGGTCAGGAGAATGTCAAAAACTTCCTCCTCCCTGACACATATTCTCAAGATCTAATCTGGGCCAAGTTTGAAGAGATTGCACCCAATCTATGTGAAAGGGGTACTTTTCCTCACGATTTTTCTCTTTTCCTTCGAGGATAGGTGTGGTGGGAACTGTGATGAAACCAAGTAGTTTGTTATATAATCAAACCATGGAGAGGCTACTAAGATAGAAAATAGGTGTTCATCTACCATTTGATCATCCACCATTCCTTCTTCACCTACGAGCAAATTTACTCTAGACAAAAAGTTAGCAACAACATTTTATTTACCAGGCTTATCAACAATCATGAAATCAAATTGCTACAATAAAAGCAACCATCTAATAATGCGAGCATTTACATCTGGTTTGTTCATTGAATATCTAATTGCGGCATGATCAGTGTGCACAAAGGTTTGATAGCTTGTGATGTAATGTCTGAATTTGTTTAAGGAATGCACTACAACTAGGAGTTCCTTCTCAATTATCATATAGTTTAACTCTGCCTTTGAAATTTTTTTACTTATAAAGTATATGGCATAAGGTAACTTTCCATCAATTTGTCATAAGGCTGCTCCTGTTGATTTTTTTGAGGCATCTATGTGAATGTGGAAATGCACGGCCCAGTTTGGGCCTCTCAAGATTGGGGCAGTCACAAGTTTGCATTTCAAGGTATCTAGGGCTTCTTGACAGTTTTCAGTCCATATGAACTCGACATCTTTTCCTAAAAGACCAAACAACGAAGAGTCTAACTTACTGAAATCTTTAATGAATCTTCTGCAATACCTAGCTAAGCCTAGGAAACTTCGGACATCGCTCACCTTTTGAGGAGGTGGGACCCTTTAGATGATGGAAACTTTGTTGGGGTCCACCTGCAATCCTTGTTGAGATATTGCATGGCCTAGCACAGTCCCTTTAGTCATAAAAAAATCACATTTTTCTAGGCTGAGGGATAGGTTCATTTCAATACACTTGTCCAAGACTTTTCCTAGGTTAGATAAAGCTTCCTGAAAGTTAGAACCATAGCGAGTAAAAGAATCCATATATATTTCCAGTGCATCATGAACCAAGTCAGAAAATATACTCAATACTACTCTCTGGAGTGTGGAAACAAAACCGAAAAGGAAGGACTTGATACATAAAGGTACCCCAAGGATAAGTGAAAGTGGTCTTATCTTGGTCCTCTGGGCTGATTTGAATCTGATTGTACCTGCTAAACCCATCTAGGAAGGAGAAAAACTTTTTCCCCACCAGACCATCTAACACTTGATCTATGAGAGGCAAAGGAAAATGGTCCTTTTTAGTGGCCTTGTTCAATTCCAGATAATTGACAAGGATCCTCAACTTACCATTTTTCTTTGGAACTAGCACCAAAGGAGTGACCCATTCACTGTTAGAGATGGGGTAGATGAATCCTGCATCCAATCATTTTTGCAATTCTTCCTTAACAATGTATTTTAGGGCAGGATTCATCCTCCTTTGAGGATGCCTGACTGGTTTTCAATCTTCCTTAACATATATATGATGAGTACATACTTAACGGTGAATTCCTTTCATCTCCTTATAACTCCAGGCGAAGGCATCTAAATGTCTAGTCAATAAGTTGCACAGTTCCTTCACCTAGGAGGTGGATAGGGATGAATTGATTTTCAAGGTTATTTTTGGGTCGGGTCAACCACACAAAGACTAGTTAAGGGATTGTTTTGGGTTTCTTTCACTATATATTCTAATGGAAAGGTATTGGGGGGTGGATTCTAAATTAATTTTCAATGATATCATCCTCATTTTGTGGTTTTCCCCCATGACATTTTCTAACACACAAAGCAGTGTAGAATAGACTTCATCCTCATCCTCATCCTCCAACCATAGTGGTAGATCATGTTCTAGCAAGGGTTGGGCAAGAGGGTATATGATCAACTGTTTGGACATATGGCCGTTCTTGATTGTAATGTTCCCAGCTCGACAGATGATGTAGGCATCGATAGTAGCCAACCAGGGTCTCCCCAGGATATGAGGATACCTAGTGAGCTTTGCCTTTGGCAAGAGGACTAGGAACTTATTAGGGTACTCACAAGAATCAATGGGGACCATCACATCTTCCACAATTCCTTTAGGGGTCACGGAGGAGGAGTCTACTAGCTATAGACCTATCATTGTCTTCCTCAAGGAGTCCTAGATGTTAAGTTTGAGCATGGTGTCCTTTTTCATCAAGTTAATGGAAGCTCCCAAATCAATCAAGGTATGTGGGATCACGGTTCCATTGATGTGGACATCAACTACTAGGCCTCCACGGTCCAAATATTTCGGATAGATTATCTCCCCCAACATTAGGTCAGATAGTTATCTTACGACATTGATGGTTGGGGCATCTCTGTTGCGCATGCCTGGATGCCTAAAGCACTTCTCTTTGATCATCCTATTGTATATAGGAACATCTTTTATCACTTGGAGAAGTGGTATCTTTACACATAGTTGTTTCAATTCTCCCAGAAGTTTAGTCTCTTCTCTGGTGGGCTGTGTTGTCCCAGATAGTCTCTCACGAAAGGGTGGAATTTCTTTAGGTTCACTTTCCTCTTTATATTCCTCAACCTCCTTAGGAGGAGGTTGGCTATCTAGGAGAACCTTCCCAGATAAAAGGTTAATATCCTGAATCTCCACAACATAAATTGGGCATGATGGGTCCCCACTATGTACTTTCTAAGCCTGTCTGTTGTTCGGGTTTGGGTTCGGCTAAGCAGGAAATTGAGGTTGCCTTGGTGGAGCAGGAGGCAATGGTTTTGGTTGAACCAGTAGTGGAGGAAAAAGAGTGGGAATAGAGTTGTATTGGGGCCTCCACCCCTGATGAGTTGCATTCCACTGAGGTTGTGGCTAGGCATAGGATTGAAATGAATGGGTAGTTGGTTGGGCATGATACTGAGGTGGATAGGACCAAGGAGGAGGTGTGGGCCAGGAAGGCTAAGCTGGAGGGCCCCAAGAAGGTATGGGAGTGACTTGGTTGGGGTTGTAGTATGCCTGAGATGTGCCTTACATCCTTTGCTGGTATGGTCTAGATCCATGCGGTCTCCTCTGGTTCATGAAATAGAGTGGTTTAGTGGCTCCTACGGCTCCTTGGTATACAACTTTAAGTCCGGGAAAGGAAGGGCACTTGTCTTTAGAATGAGCTTCTTCATAGATTGAAAAAACTTCTATAGAGTTCATTGGGCATTTGTTCCTAGGATCCCGCCTAGTGCACCTAGGACAAAATATGCACAAAGCCCTCTCTCCTTCCTCTTGTTTCCTTTTGATATGCAAGTTATCCATTTGCATGGCAAGAGCCTGCAGCATCTCACTCTTGAAGTCTTCCATCATGTTTCCAACTTCACCTTTGATGGATGAATTGGATGAAGAGGTACTAGCTATAAGTTGACTCCCCCTACCTCTCTTTGTTGCTACTATAGAATGATTTCTAAATACAGTCGTTATGTCCTCATAAGGTAGTTGGTAGATATCTCCCTCGGCCAGCAAATGGAGGGTGTCTAGAAGGTCTTCCGGAATTCCCCTGAGCAGGACCAACTTCAGAGATTTAGGGTACCTGGTCCTTTTGTAACTAAACTAGAATGTCTCTTCATAATCTTCCAAGGATTCATCACTTCCCATGGTCATTCAAAAGATTTCTTCCTTGGTATCTTTTGACCTATAGTAGTCTCGGTATATGTTGTTAAAATCCTACTGCATCTAAGCCCAAGTTGTGATGTTATTGCTAGGTAACCCCATGAACCAACGCAATGCCACATCCTTGAGAGTAGAAGGAAATAGTTTCAAATTTTGCTCATCTTCTGCATAGTCATAGGTTCGACAGATGATATCAAACTCAAACAAGAAGGTGTCAGGATATTCTGTGGTCAAACCATGGAAGTGAGGTAGGGCTAAAGGGCTTATGTTCTTCATTTTGGTGTCCCCATTGGTCTTTCAGATGGAAAAGGTACCCATTACTCTTTCTCCATTCCCCCTAGAATTTCTGTTTTTAGCCATTGTCCCAGGAGGGATGTCCTCTTCTTCTTCCCCTATAGGTTCTTCAAATATCTTAGGTTTTTCACCTAAAGTTATTCTTGACCAGTGCCACCGATGAAGAGAGAAGGGTGGCTATGTGATGTAGTGGGAGTGTTGGGCAAGAATTTTCTTGAATTATCTTTGTTCCTACAAGGCATGAAAGGAAATATTTTTGGTTAGTTTTTTGCTTTTTTCACTACTTGTACCTGCAAAGCTAAAATTGATTGAACAAACAAATTGCAACTAACTGAAATGAACTTGGTGAAATGAAATTGTAGAACGGAAAAGGAATATGAAATGCAAAACTGAAAGCAAGGAAATGACTAATCTACTTTTGCTTAAATGAAGTTGTTGAAATGAAATTGTAGAACTGAGAAGGAAAGCAAATGAAATACAGAACTAAAAGAAAGGAAATGATTACTCTACTTTTGCTGAAATGGAAATTGCAGAATTGAAAATGAAAGCAAGGAAATGTAGAAACTGAAAGAAACAACTACTCTACTTTTGTTGAAATAAACTACTCTTGGGCTTCCTACATTACTTTTATCAACTTGGTGGTTCGTAACATACTTGGAGGCGACAATGTTGTATGCACAAGTACTAGTTCTTGCTACTAGCTGTCATCTGGTCAGCTGGTGCAAGATCACTAGGAGCTCAAGCCAACTTCTATGGATTCCAGAAGAAGCTCTTTATGAGATGAAAGAAATGAAAGATTACTCTACAAAGACTACCATACGTGCAGAAAGGAAAAGAACACTGAAATGTAAAGTAAACCTAGCAAACCCTACTTAACCGACTAATCCAACTTTTTCAAAAAGAGAGATGAAAACCATGAAATGGATTCCATTAATTAATCTAGGAAGTAAACAACATATACTCAAGCTATCTCTAGAAGTAAATGAGGAAAAAACATCTTTTTGGATTTTTATGTATTTTTATGTGAAATTGTCATGCATGTAATTTATTTGATTCTTAATGTGGCAGTGATTAGGTGGCAATGGAGGGCGACTTTGGGATTTAAAGAATTGTAGGATGATGTGGAGAGGTCCTAGGATGGTTCAAGTGGCCTTTTGGAGGCTTTTCTAGCAATTGGACTTCAAAAAGAAGCCTACAGGAAAATCTACAAGAGGTTGCAGTTGATCTGTGGGAGGTCTACAGGAGGATGTCGAGAGTTATTTTGGAGGTTTTGAAGGTAGGAAAGTAGGTGGAAAGGGTAGCGGAAGGCTAATATTATGTGTTAAGGTGTCTAGGGTCCATCAAGAATGATTGGGAGAGAGAAAGATGGTCAGATTTGTTCAAGGAAAGAGACGAAAGTCTATGGAAAAGTGCAGAAAACTAAGGCGGAGTTGAGATAAAATATGGGTACCTACGACATAGATCCAAGAGATATTGTGATGGCTGATGGGCTAAATTATTATTAGAAAATATTTTATACTAGACAACTAAAAATCAAACACTGAGATTAAGTAAGCAAGAAAACTAAGTACATCGAAAAAACAGAATTTTGCATCAAGCTAGTCTAGATCATGAGCTATGGAAAGAAATGCTGAAGAATGTTGTAATGAGAGAAAGCATGGAATGAAACTTATTGCAAGGTAGAAATGAGCATGGTGAAAGAGATCTACAAAAAAGTGTTAACCTTCTAATAAACTACAACACTAGAAATCCTATGGAAAAGGCAAATTTGTCTTTTTGTGGTAGCAAGAGGGCCTTGGCCTCAGATCATAGTCCCAAAGGGAAGAAAGGAGGCCAAGGCTCTGTTGATTGCCTTTTGTATCTTCTTTCTATCACTGTTCAAACTTCTATTGGAAACTCAAATGGAAACAACCTTCTAAATCACCAAAAGCAACCAACACATATTTCATTAAAGTTGGAAAAAAATTTATTACAAGGACATCACTAGAATTGGGTTTTTTGGTTATTTTAAAATTCTAGATACACTTTTTAATTCCAAATTTAATGAAATATGTGTTAACATATTCTTAACTAAGAAATAAATTTATCTAACAACAACTAATCCATAGACTGAAACAAATCATATAAATATAAACAAAAGGAGCTTGGCTGCTTGGATTGGGCCCTAACCCAAGAGATTTAGCCCTCTAAGGTAACTCAATGCTAGTTCAGAAAGGACTTCATCTTTATTAGCAAAATAATAATAGGATTACATGAAACTATCAACAAAAGTAAGCTCAAAGTTGAGCAGACCAAAGCTGCAACAAAAAATTAAAAATTTGACTAACTTCCTAATGAGGCCCTAGGCATCTATACTTATACAACTGAAGCTCCCAACAACTTCCTTAAAATCACGGAGGCTTGCCTCTCAAAACTTGAGATAAACAAAATTTATCCTCCACTTGCTCGACTGCCTCTTTAGTGCATTGATGTGGTTGTTTGTGCTCTAAGCTGCATGATGGAGAATTCAAAGTGGGGAGTCATAAATGAGGGGGATACCCTCCTATAAATCCTCTCCCTTGTTTTCCTCGAATTATTACTGCCAATTGTCCATTAAATCTTTGACTTTATCTCCAAAATTGAACAAAAATCTGCATTAAACACATATTAGATTCCATGGCATAATGACCAACCTAACTCACTCTACTAGCATAAATATAATAAAAAACATGCAATAAGCTAATGATAATGGTTGATTAAACTATGTTAGGAGGAAAATGAGCCCATATAATTATCCATTTATGGTGCTCATCACTACCTGAGCATAATGAGAGATGCATTTTCTCAGGAAATTATTTTTTCCTAAGAAGGATTGCATGGTTGTGGTATTCACTATGAAAGAGATCTACATGATGGCTTTGACCCTCTCAGGGTCAATATTAATTCTGATATTTTCCAAGATGTGTTCAAGAAGGATTTGTTCAAACAAACCAAAGATGCTCTTACTGGGATTAAGGAAAATCCCATATTTTTAACACTGCTTGAAAATATATTTTAGATGAAGTACATGATCTAATATTTTCTTGGAGAGGAAAATAACATCATCCAAATAAACAAAAATTCTCTAACCTATTACGTTGTGAAAGGAAATGTTCATTAATATTTGGAATGTCCCACATTTGTTTATAAGTTGAAATGGAATTCTTTTGAAAGTGAATGTTCCCTATTTGATAGAGAATGTAGTTCTCAATCTGTCTGGTTCCACTACTAGCACTTGATTATAACCTAATAACCCACATAGTAGTGATAGAATTTCATACCCATATACTATGTGGAGTATCTGCTCCATGGATGGAACTCGATAGTTATCCTTATCAAAAGCCTGATTAAGATTGTGAAAATATACACATAGTATTATCTCTCAAGACCTCTTTCTAATTGGGACCATATTGGAAACCCACATGGAATGTCAAAATTTAAATATGATCTGAGTGTTCAACATATTTCTCAATTCCTTCTATATAATGGGTTCTAGTGTTAGATGAACTTTCCATAGTTTTTGTTGGAACAATTTCAACCCTTCTTTTATAGGGATTATGTGTTAGTTAATACGAGTGTCATAAGTCTTTAAACCATCGTATTTGCATGAAAACACATCACGATAAGTTTTGAATAAGTGGATAAACACTTGTCATTATCGTGGAGAACAACAAGTATCGAGGTTCTCATACTTTAGATCTTCTGGAGTTGCCAAATTGAGTTGTTCATATGATAACATTGAACTATGAGTCTTTGTGTTAGTTGGGCCTCTAAATTGGTTTTGCAGGTCATATAATTTCTCGAGGTACATCACACCCTTGGACATAGTGTTTCCCTTCATTGCATTGCATCCATCCGGCAAAGTTGATCATTCTCATCCTCATCTATGTAATCGCATTTGGATATGTCAAAACATTAGCCATGAAATGAAATATATTTTGGTCATCATTGAAGATGTGTAAGTTAGTGACATTGTCTATCCCATATGGTTTATATATAATTTCAATAGAAAACCCACTTTTCAATGGAAACATCCTAGTGGATCCCTTTTCTAATTCATTTGTGTCAGCATTTCTAACTTTAGGAACAAAAATGATATTGAAATATTTGAAATGATTGATTAAATGCCATACCCCCTGCTAGCGAAATGAAATGTATAGTATCTTGTAACTAGAAAGTAGCCACCGATGAATCACCAATTACCTTGAGAATTTTGAACTTCAAGTCAATAGATTTCTTTAATCTAATTATGATTGCTTTGTTTTCAGCAGTTTTATTGGCACACTCAAACTCCAGACAGCATGAAAGGATGTGCTTATAATTACATCTATATTACATGTTTCATTTTCACTAAGTAGAGAAAAATGAAGGAGTTAAAGCTATGTATATGATGGAATGGGTGATGGATGTTCCCGATAGCACCTGAGATTAGTTTGAAGAAAAAATTCCCAAAAATCAAATTAGAAAAAAAAAGAGGCTCGTTGTGGCCCTCAAGTTGTGTCATGGTGTGTTTCCTGTACAACTCACTTTTCACTCAAATCTTATTATTCCTTCCCCTATATGGAAGCCACAAATTTTACTAGTCTTTTGCAAAATATCCCTGTAATTTGCTAGACAAGTATTCGCTTAGTAGTACACCACAGGCTTCCGGTATGTCCGTAACTACAATATTTATACGTTGGTGAACTTGGTCATATTTTGATAATCTGATAAGAACATTCTTAAGCTAATTAAAAGCTTGGAAAAAGAGGCCTATCCAACTAAACGATCTGTGCATCAATTTTCCCCCATTTTTCATTTATTTTATTTTCTATGGATAGAGCCATGGCATTTACAGATGCACTAGAGTTGATTAAAAAATTACAGTCATTTTAATTAAATATTTCAAACATTAATAAAAATGGTGGGAAAGGATTGTTAGCTTCTAATGTTAAAGCATTTTCTGTAGATTCGAGAGGGACTGAAGAATTACCTGGCACCTTTTGAGAGGAGGAAGCTTTATCACTCATTGAAGGTTGTGAAAAACATTGTATAATAAGTTCCCATTGGCCTGTGATCTTCACAAGGTCATAGATGGAAATTTTTTCCCTCGTCTTCTTCACATCTTCCACAATCTTATAATGAAGCATTCAACCTATACCGTGAAATGTTCAAGTGTCTGGAGGGGTATCTTTATTCAATTCTTTTAGAGTGCTAGACTTACTCTTATTACTCGAGGAACTTCTCTTGGACTTGGCTTCCCCTCTAGGCTTACTTTGTGCATTCTGAGTATGATTGATAGGAGGCAAGATTCTTCTCAACAATTTCTCCTTAAAGTTTTGTCTAGTAAATTCTTGTTCATATATAGGCCCTTTAATCCTTAAATTGTATCAACCATTTTTCTCTTTATGAGGGGGCTCATTCTATGGTGGTTCATCAACATCGTTCTTATTAACATTCTAGATATAGTGTTATGCATTCACTACACGTCCAATACTTTTTCTTTGTTCAACCACCATAGGTTCTTCTATTTCCTTATTTTGATTTTTCTTCTCATCTTCCAATAAAGTATCCATGATGTGCATAGAAAAATACTTCATGGTGTGGTTCCATTGAGGGTATGTATTTTATGAGTGATATTCCTGATGGAAAGAACAATACCTATCGAGGCCCATGCCTTTTATGTTCATCACAACATTTTAGCTTTGTGCAGACTTTGCGTGTTGATTGTTATTGTTACCATTTCTCGTTCAAAAAGGGAAATACTTGTGTGGTTTTCTGATAGTGGAATTCTCACTTGATCTTTTCTTTAGTTCTAAAATCTCATTGGTTGGAATCTTCACCATCTTGGTCAAGCTTTCAATGTCTCACAGATCCTTCTCTTTGGCCTTACTAGAAGAATGTTGTGGCTTCCTACTAGTCTCTATGGAATATTTTGATTCTTCATCATTTATAATGATCCCAATCACGTGCAATTTCTTCTCTATGATGATCACTTCTGTGAAGTTCAATGCCAATGTTACCGTTGCAACTTCCTTCATGAAATGGGAAATAGTGTTGGGAAAGGCAATTGTGTACTAATCGATGGTAATTAAATCATGTGGTTGAGTGTTTGGGGGGAATTTGGAATCCATTATATGAGAGAAATCATTCAGAAATAATAATTGCATCCATATCAACCAATACAAGGATACACATCATGAGTAGCAAACACATGAGACAAAAAGGTTTAACATGGAAAATATTTCAGAAAAAACCACCAAAGCTTGTTGTTAATTTTTTATGTAAAATAAGAGCATCTTTTCTATGACATTAATATGTTTGTGAGCTACCACTCACAGGAAGAACCAACTCCCTCCGATTTTTTTCTATCAACCGCTAGCAAGAAGCACCAACTCCCTCCTTTTGCAGACACCTGATCAAATTACTAGAAGAACCATGTGAAGCACCAATTTCATGAATTTGTTGTAGGAACCATATTGCAAGAGCCACCAACCCCCAAGATTTCCACAGACATCCACTAGAGATGGAATCACCAACATCATGTATGTAGGATCCAACCCACACTCAAAATATAACATTCTCCTCACTATAATTTGCATCCACTTTTCCTAATATGAGATCTATTCTCCTCTACCCTTGGCCCACACAACCCATTGTCCTCTCCTCACTCTATAGTAGCTGGTTTTAAATTTAGATCCCATGCAACACTTTCTCCTTCGTTCTGAGCCCTCTTCTCTCAACACATACAGTTAGCACTCAGACCCTTCTACTCCATAGGCCCTTCTTGACCTCTTCTAGTCATAGGCTCTTCTTGGCCACTTACACAATAGAATAGGCTCGCAATGTTGCTTTCCAATACATAGGCACTCTTAGACTCTTCTATGCAATAAAGGATCACTCAACATTTTCCTAGCAGCACACTCACACCCATAGAGCTCTAGACATAGCTCACTGGAAAATATAGTTATTTTTCCTAGTTGCTCAACAACAATCTTGGGTTTTTTCCCACCATTCATGCTACCCAAGTGAACCTATGGATGGAACTCCTTGTTGTTGCATCTAATACTTGAATTTGTTTTCGCGTCTAACACTTGAATTATGTTACTAAACCAAAGAATGGCCACTAGAGTGTCCCCATGCTAAGAATTAAATCTTAGTCATCTATCACACTCCAACGAGGCTCTCCATGCTTATTCATGGATGATAGAGCTTGAGAGGTAATTTGAGATGGCTTGTTTATTCTTCAGTTATTACCTTGTAGTGTGTAAAGAATATCAGGGATGGAATGCCTCATTTCACTGATAGACTCCATTGAAATTATCCTACAGAATTATGGTTCATTCACCCTTGACCCGACGATGTTCGTTTTGGTCTCCTAGCTACGACAGACAACATTGACTCCATCGATAAACCTTACTATGCACATTTACTCTTTAACTGTTGACTCATTCATTTATCGTACACCTCTCTCCTATTATATCGGAGCCCCTACATATCATAAAATTTATTAAATTGATGTTAGGAAATCATGAGGTTCCTATCTTGTCCTTTAGCCCCTTCTACTTAGCCTCCTATTGATTTTCCACCATGGGGTAGGTTTTCGTGACCGATGACTCCATACACCTTTGTATTGCATTTTAAGAGCTTTCAAATATCATAAACTTTTATTAACATGGCTTACGAAATAGAGCGTTCTTGGTTGGCCTTTAATTCCTTTTTCTTTGCCCCTTGTTCTTTTGACCATATGACTAGGTGTTTTGACCAACGACATAACACTTAGGTGCTAAGGTCTTCAATATCCCACTGGGGATATATCTCCTTTTGTATTTTCTCTCTGCCCCTAGTTCTTTGGGCTTCCACAACTAAGCGCCATTCAACATCGGAAGTTCGTTGGTAATTGGACCTTCTAAAAATTCAATTATAGAGGAGTTGTGAAATCCCCACCTCCGATATTCATACCTCTAAGATGATGTCACTCTTTCGTCATTATATCCACATGGCATCCCCTTAGTGGTGACATGTGTCATCTATATTTTCCCCATTAGGCCACCCCATAGTGCTGAATTTTTCTACCATGTGTCCTTTGTACTGCCATGTCATGTTGACATGATTTGCCACCATCATCTACTACCATATGTCCTGTCAAAGGAGAGAGAAAGGATCCCTGATTCTTTGGTTTTGGGAACAAATTCCTTTATAATTATTGTTCCTTGTAAACCTTGGTTCTTTTAACGAATTAAATTAACAAGAAGTTATGAGGTTTCAACCTCCAATGTTCCAGCCTCCCAAAGTTCTTACGTCTCGATAATTGTCCCCCTTGCATCAGATATTTCACAAAATTCAATTACGATAGGGTTACAAAATCTTTGAACTCAGTTGTTTTGATATTTTGAACCTCCGAGGGTCTAATGTTATACCTAATCTAATATTAGACCCTCCTTTGATATTCTGAGGCTCCAAACTCTAAAACTTAGCCTTCCGATATTTTGGCCTTCTGAGATTTAGCCCTTTCAATGTCCTAAAATTTAGCCCCCTCCTAAGGACTTCAAGGTCCTTACTTCTATTGTCAATAAATTTTGATCTCGAGACCCATTCATGGATTTCCACATACCATTGGAAATATATTTTCTAGCACTAACAAACTTTGCTAACCATAAGAGTATCCAATCTTATCTCTTCAGGTATAATCTCCTCCAAATTTTGGGACTCCCAGCCATCATAGCCATCATTTTATGGCTTCTAAAATAATCATGCTACTATGATAATTTTCTACAGGGAATTGCAACAACCATGGGACTCCCCCACCACCATAGTCATCATTTTACAACTTCTCGATTAAGCATGTGACTATGCTGATTCTCTACCAAAGACTACAAAAACCATGGGACTCCCTCTGAGATTGAAACATCAAGTACATGAGTTCTAGCAACTTCTACCATCACAACTAGTCTAGTGGACATCAATATTGTATTGCCTAACATTATGGTAGCAAATACATCCATGTTGATGTGGTTCACATCAATTCATACACATCCTAATTGTGAGGCAATACCAATTTCCCAACTTGATGTCTCAACATGATTTTCAACATCAATGCCAACACACTTACTGCCATTAGCCATACAAACAATGTCAATTGTCCAACAATCCCCCTTATAGAATTGATGGAAACACCTCTTCCCTTATCAACGTTGATGTCAAATCCTCTTTCTTATTCACATCTCCTTGAATTAGCTAACAATGGCATTCTCTCCTTTGCATCGTCCATCACAATTTCTCCAATAAGCTTATCTCCCTCTTTAACATCAATTGCAAGGGGCTTACATGCTACTTCTTCTTCCCAATTTAATCAATGACTTGTTATCACCCAGGTTGTTCCCTATGACTCCCAAGGGAATACGGCCGGGGTAACCACTAACCAACCTTTGGATTATAGATCCTAGCCTATCTATAATCAGAGAGGGCTCTCTCTTTAAGTTTCAACTATGCTTTGTGAGTATTTTAGGCTAGTTTGAAGTTTCAGTTTCCTGTTTAGGAATTTGGTTGATGGACTTTTGTTGTAAGAAGGGCCTGAAGAGTGCAGAAGATGCTAATCCATTGGGCATATGGAGTCAGAAAAGTGAGATAGTTCAGGTGCCTGTGATGGAGAAAGTTTTGCTGCAAGGCTAGATGGCTATTGTTAATATAATTTTCCGATTTAGTGAGAGAAAACAATGGGATATGGGGTTACAGATAGTGTGATATTAATTTGAACGACAATCTCTACTTTGTAGCATAAATGAATTACCAAATAGTGACTGTGAGATATTCAGAGTTTATTGGAGCAGTTCAGAATTCCAATTTAAACAGCTGAAATTATGAAAAAACATTTATAGTAAAGATAGATTGAGATTAGGGTGTCTCCATGGGCGAATCCTGAGCTATTCTTTTCCTTTCTTTCTTAGATATAGAACAACATGTGAGAGTCATGAGTTAAAAGAAATAACAGAAACATTAACAGAGATAGAGAAACACTTATTATATCAAGCCATAGCACTAGAATCCTGTAGCATTCAATGGTTCCAATCACAGCATGCACCAGTAAGACTCAGTTCCTATAAACTCCAAGCTTTATTTATAGCATCCTTCTGAAAGTTACAGCCGATTTCTCATTTCTTCATAAGAGGAACAACAAAACTAACAACAACCCCTTGAAAGTTTGTGCGAGGGGGAATATATACAATAGTTTTTACAAAATATCTAAATGTTGAGTCATTTGATACATTAACTATGCTCACCAACTTTACAAAATATCAGAAAAGAAAGTTATTACTACTCGGAATGTAAGATAAATGCTCTTTAATGCTGTTAGGCCTCTTCTTGACCTTTGGAGGAGACTGAGTCAGTTGAGCGTTTCTGCTTTAAATGCTGAATGATGTGAATGATGTGTCTTTATGCTCTGTCATGCTGAAGCTTCTCTCGGCTCTGCTACCTGTAGCTGTCATTGCTGCTTTTGGTGGTCGAATCTTCCTGCTGAGGTGGCTCATTCCACCTTTTGGTCATAGTATATGCACCGCACTTTCTGAATGTGATGACTTATATATTTTGATGACAAAATTTAGATGAAACCCCTTGTTTATAATAATAACTGTATCATGGAGGCCCACGAATCCTGCGTAGGCAATTGATGCCTCAAAATTGCATCCATGGTCTCATCTTCCTCTGTGTATTTGTAGCAGTTCGGAGGAACTTCAAACAGATGGCTAATCTCATTCATAATAAAAAACAAATTCTCTACTCTGTCATAGAGACTTTGCCCAGATGCTGGCCCTATTTCCTGTGAGCTGCTTGATCCTTGACTGATCTAATTGGTGGCAAAAGTGTTCACCCTCTTTGCATAAACTTCATGTGATAGAATTTTTCCTGCACTGTTGAGCAAGTTGGGGAGACCTCTACCCTGTAATGCTGCAAATTTGTCCATGAACCTGTTTACCTCTGTTTGCATATCTTGGCTTCTTCTATCCAATGTTTGTACCAGGGTTTTCAGTATGAGGACCCTCTTAATTAGCTGGATAGTCTTCATCCTGTTGGAGATCCCAATTGCTGCCAGCTGAGGACCTTTCCGGTTATTGAGCACATTGATCATTATGCTGGCTATCTCAGGCATACTGCCTAGAGATGCCCTTGCTCTATGCACTTCCCTTTGTGCTTTGCCTATGAGCTCCATTTTCTCATGAATAGTTTCAATGTATTGCCATTGGTCCATTATTGATTGGCCAATGTGGGTCCACAAAAGTTTTCTGATCTCAGCCACCACTTTTTCAAGGGTGAGCTCTTTCTCCAGTTCTTTTATCCTTTCCCTAAGAGTTTTTATTTCTCTCGCTTTCTCAGCCACATTCTGCTTTGATTTATCATACTTCTCATTCAGCTTGGCCAAATTCTCCTTGGCTCCATTCAGTTCTGTCATCTGGGCTTCGAGGGCCTGGACCTCATTCAACAATTTCTGCATGTCGAGGCTCGGAGCCTGCTCTGTAGATGGTGCTTGTGTTGCTGTAGATGTTGATGGTGCTGCTGTTGCTGCTTCTGTGGGAGGAGGAGTGGTCTTTGGAGGCTCCTCAAGGTTAATAACCTCTGGAGGGGGCTGAGAAGTCTGGCCTTCCTCTTTCTGTTGCAGGGCTGCATGCAGTGGAGCCTCTGTGTCTTCCAGCCTCCCTTCTGTCTGCACTAGTTGCTTATGTAGTGCTACCGGAAATGTAGCTATCTCTTGTTCTTGCTTCTACTGGGCAACCTCATCTGTTTGGGGGTGAATGGTTGGTGGGAGCTTTACCTTCTTTCTCAGGGCTGCAAGGTCTGCATCTCTTATTTTTAGCAGCGTCTGTATGGCCTTTGGATCCTTGGGGTCATGCCCCAGCTCTATAATTATATCTTCCAAAGACTTGATCCTGTTGTCTTTGGCCAAGGAGGATGCTTTCTCCAACTCCAGTTGGGCAGTTGTATTATTTAGGCTGTTTTCCAGCCTTTTTGCCAACATTGCTTTGTCTGCCAATGTTGCATAGGAACCATCTTAACCCATTTTCTTATGAAGTTCTAATTTGGTCCATGGGGTGGATGTCTTTTGCAAGAACCTCCAGGGTTGGCTCTTGTGTATCTATAGCGACTGTGGTTGCAATCGTGGTGGGCAATGAAATGACTCATGGTCATTTTTCCTTCTGAGATGTCATAGGCTGACATAAGCCTCTGCTGATTTGTAGGGGCCATCTTTAGAAACTGATTATAGATTTGGAGCCTGAGTGGCTCATTTCTCCTCTTGATATCAGTAAACTGTTGCTTGATGCTTACCTCTACTTTTCTTTGATGACTTGAGGAGCTGACCTCTCCTCCAAGCTTTCTCTCTTGTTCCTGCTGAAAGGAACTAGCAGATACCTCCATGCTTGGTGGGCCCATTATCACCGATTGCCCCATAGGCATTTCTTCCTCAGAGAGGGGATTTAATCTGTACCTTTTCTCCCCTTGGTTTGTGGATGTGGTAAGGGGAGTCTCCTGCTCTTTGTCCCTCTTCTTTCCTTTTTCCACCTTTTGTGGAGTTTGGAGCACCGAGGTCTCCACAGTCTTCTCTTGCCCAGAAGGCATGTTCTCTTGAGCCTGTTGATCAGTAGGTGTTGGGGCTTCAGCCATTTGTTCTTGCTGCATAGGTTGCCCCTCTCCTTCAGGTTCTTCTTTCTCTTCTTGTTGTTGTTCGTCCTCTTTTTCTAGTTGTTGCTCTGTTTGTTGCTCTATTGTAGGAGGTGGTTGTTCCTGCTCCACCTGCTTTCCCTTATCTTTATTTGTTTCATGTTGGGCAATTTCAGCTACCTGCTGCTGGGCTGTGGAAGATGAGGCTGCTGCTCCAATTTGCCTCTGACAGGAGGGAGAGACCTGCCCACTATGTTCCAAGTCAGCCTCTTCCTCAAGATTGCTTGTTTCTTTTCATAACATTTCTTCTTTACCAATTGGCTCCTCTAAGGTGCCTTCTTTCCAGCTTAGGGCATTGGCATACTTCTCAATATGAGGCAGTTTCACATGAACATAGCCACCCAATTTGTATTTTATTCTCGTGAGGGAAATAAAGTGATTAGGGTCATAAGGCACCCACTTGAAACTGGTTTGAAGTGTGAGGGTTTCTAGAATCCTATCAGCTTCCTTCCATCCTTCCTCCTTCTTATTGTACGAAAAGGGGCCTAGCTAATTCCTCACCTTTAGTTGCACCTTCTTAATTTTACTTTGGAAATGGACAAAGTCTGCATTTCCAAACTACCTGAAGTACTCTAGGGCAAAGAGTATCATAGGGACATATTTTGGCAGCCTATAGGGATTCAGCTCACAGCCTATACCCTGATTACTGTGTGGTGTTGGTAGAAGTACCAATCACCAATGCTGTATGCCTTTGAGAGTTGAAGAATTCTCTGCATTTCATCTGTCAATCTTGGAGGAGGGACACCAAACAACAAGGTCATAGCTGGATGAATGAAAAGATCGATGAATTCACAGTAGGTGTAAGGTGAATAAGGCAAAAGATGGCAAACTGAAGACCAATACACAACTGAACTTGGGCTTCCCTGGGCATCTAGCTTTTTTAAAGGGACAGGGAAGGCATCAGGCTGATAGAACAAGAATAAATGATATATGTACATGGTGTATTTAAACACCTTTTCCCTCTCCAGATTCATTAAACGCTCATGAATATTATTAGCAATAAAAGTGGCAAAATCATAATGTACAACAGGAGGCATCCCTGTGGAGAAAATGGACAACATTGCCATGATGGTTTCATCCACATCCTCATATGTCCCATAACCCAGGATGTAACTGATCAAATCTACCATAATTTTTCCCAGCTCATTAAGATATGGATATGTTATGGGAAGAGCAGTAGTCATAGATTGATATTGAGGTTGAATAAACAATTGATTAACCTTGGGAATCTGATCACTGGACAACTTGCCCCCTTTAGTTATCAAATCATGGATGGAGAGAGGAGTTAGGGGTTTTGTGATGTGAAAGTGGAGCATTTCATTGATGGCCTCAGGGGTGATATGGAACAATACTGAGCCTGAGGGGCTGAGGATGACTCTCTGGTAGGGGTCATAGCTCGACATGCATTGTTTTTATCAACCCGTCTGGGAGGACATTGACTTGAAAGGACGTTAATATGTGGGTAACCTGTGAGAATCACCCAAAATTCCTAAGGTGTTCACCTCCACTAAAGAGAATTGTTTTACGCCTTCTCAATTCCATTCAATCAGGTATATTGAGAACTTGGTTGTCATGGGCATGGAGTCTAACATCTGGTAATCTTTATCACCTAGGGCTTTCCACTCTAGCTCTCTGTGTGGGGCATTCAGTGGTTGAACATTCAGGACTATTGGCGTCTCCATGGCTAAGAAATAGTTATGACTTGGTGCTGAATTGGTTTTAGCGGGCAGGAGACCAAAGAGGGCTAATTTTACAGAAGTCAAGCCAATTGTAAGGGTAAATGAGGCAATTGTGGTGACAATGGTGCAAAATGCACAACAAGAGTTTAATTAAGGGATTGCAGGAGCTGGAAACTCTATTTTCTTTGTGAATTATGCCTTTTTAGGTTTACAGTCCACGAATGCGCGAACAGAGTGGGAATTTGGCGAAGGGTGACTGTATATGAGTTTAGCAAGTGAAATTCAACCCTGCACCTGTGAGGAATACTTGTTTTTCTGGGGATTTGCTGGTGAAAATAGGTTGTTTTACTCTTGTAGATTTAGTTCCGGAGAAATATGGATATAACTTAGCTCTGAAGGGATGTTCTGGGTAAATACCTGATGAATTGCCAGCAATGGTGACAAATACAGGCGAGTTGTAGGCGGCAGCGTTCTTCAGGTCGATTTCAGCAGGTTGGCGGCAGATGGACGTAATTTTCATGCAGAGGAGAGCAATAGTTCTTTCAGCGAAAGATGAGAAAAAACACAAAAATTGGCTAAAATATGGACTTTTGGGTCATTGGCGCACTTTTTGGAAGACGTCAGCATGATGTCATCAGGTGGGGTCAGGGTCGGGTGACTTCAGCATGACGTCACCGGGTGACGTGGCAATCTGTGAGTGGTCCACGGGGATTGCACAGGTGGCGGACACGTAGGAGCTTTGGTGGTCGGGGGTGCTGACAGGGCGCCAAGTGGAAGTGACGTGGGCGGGCGTGGCGCTGGCGTGGGCAAGCGGTCTTGCAGAGCGGTAAGCGGGTTTTCCCGGACCGCCTTCCATACGGCCGCGGTATTGTGAGAGGGCGCTCCGAGAGAATATAAGGGTGACATGTAGCAGAGGCCTGACGTCACCCTCTGACAATTTCTCGAAAGGTAACTTTCGGTCGCGGATGCCTGTCCGATATGATGTGGGCTGTCGGATGGGAAGGCCCAGATCCGACGGTCGACGGATCAACAAGATGTGTGGCAGTACAGGCTGTGGGGAAGGATAAAATATTATTTTCTCTGAAATTTGCGCCTGGCGGAACTTTGGAAAAAGTGGGTTTTTTCGGGTTTTTTCAGCGCTACGGGTTAAATGGGTTTTTTCAAAGGTTTATTTGCAAAGTGGGTTTATGGTTATTAATCCGAGAAAATCTCGGATTAATCTGAGTATTAATTCTTTGGCACTCTTTGGGTTGCGCTTAAATGTTTTAGTGCTGGAAGACCTTCAAATTCATACATAGAGCTATAATGCTCGGGGAAGGGGGTACATAGATTTTTCGGGTTTTTTGCCAAGTTTTACATAGTAATAGGGGAAATAGGGGTTATAAGGAGTTACATAATGATAGTTTAGTAGTTAATATGGATGAAAAAGGGGGTGGATGAGGGAGGTAGAATACTAAGTTCTTTATAAGAAATTAACTTAGTTTTGGGGAAGTAGATCAAAATGAAAAGAATTTTGCAAAAGAAATGTGGCTATTAAAGAAACTAGAACCAACAAAATACTTTGATTTTATTTGTGTACATGGGTGGCATAGGGATGTAAGTTATGAATGTGATAGGGGGTGACTTGGAAGTTAGACATGCTCCATTAGGCTTCTGCAAGACTGCTGCGAATAGGCCATTTGTACTGGCACCATGTTTTTACCTTTGCTTTAGGCAAGTGCAAGGCCATGAGCCAAACTTTCTGTAACCCCCTCTACCTACCCACTCTATT
The DNA here is from genome assembly GCA_000404065.3 of Pinus taeda. NCBI lineage: Eukaryota > Viridiplantae > Streptophyta > Pinopsida > Pinales > Pinaceae > Pinus > Pinus taeda. The sequence goes on from APFE031368402.1 coordinate 55,013, forward strand.
GCCTAGCATTTTTTGTTACTCCAAGGAGGGTGCACTTAGATTTGCAAACCCTTTTGTGCCTTTTCTTTTCCTTTGGCTTTCTTTT
>APFE031368416.1:459-13397 GCA_000404065.3 Pinus taeda
GAAGAAGGGCTTCTTAGCTAGAGGATGATGCTGGGTCAGAGCACATGGTTGTAATCTTCTTGCTACTTTTCATCTGAATAAAGCTATTCTTGTTTCCTTCCATATCCTGGTGTACTTGTTTATATATGCTTGTATATGGTTAATGTACATCTGATCCTACATTATTTGTGAATTTAGATCCTTGTTTCTTGCATAGTAGTATGTTACTGTGATTCTACAGGTCTTTTTGAAGCTGAGCAGACAAAACGTAGGGAGAAAAACTCTATCAAGAAGGAGATGGAATCGAGCGCAAGACTCAGGTTGGCCCTCTTGGTTCTCCTCTCATCTATTGTCATAAAAGGAATCAACAGTAGACTTTGATTGTTTGTTTCTAAGATAGCCACACATCTTAGTGTGAATAGCAGCATCCATGTGGACACTATTCCCGTATAAAAAAATGGCGACTCCACTGGGGAGCGACTAGATTACTTGTTAGCCTATCTATCCTTGTTTCTTTCATAAACATACAGACGGAGCCTGAAGTCAAGCCAGCTAGCCTTTGAACTGAATTTTTCATACAAATGCAAAGTAGATCAATGCTGCTTCAGTCAATCTTCGTGTTTTGTTTATGAATTAAACAATAGATCTGCAAGCAATCTAATTGCCCTAAGTGGTGGCTCTAGTAACCTCTTAGATCACCCATGTGTTTTACATACATTGATTTTTACTTATTCAGCCTAAACACCTGAACTAGATTGCAAACTATGAGTGAAATCTCATTCAAAGTCTCGAACTGCTACCATCACACCCTACCTTCAAGGCAGTTTGTATGCATCGCACTTCTCGAATGGAGTAGGTGCGCTGCATACTGAGTTCACTGTGTAACAGGTGTGATGGTCAGGGAGGATTGACTTTACCCTCCGACTGTGGATTTTTCTCACTGTTTTCAATCTTATTTAAGAGTTTTGTTGTCTGTAGTTAGTGTAATTCTGTGAAAACCCCCTTCTCTTGCATTATTCCACCTCCTTAGTGCAAAGAACTATAAATGTTTTTTATATATTGTGCATCGTTTTAGTTCTCTTTTTCAAAAAGTAGCATAGTCGAACTGTCGTCTCTAGATCTGAAAGTTTCGTAGCTGTCGTTTTCATTTTTGGAGAGAAATTCCATTGTTTTAGATAGTTCATTATACAGTTACTGTTGCATAGGATTTGAATTACTAGTTTTAAAGTGTCGAAAAGCAATTTTCATTTCAGAATTGCAAAGTGTCTCTCTTGTTTTCACTTCATTTTGAAAAAGAATTTTTTTGAGTACAGTCGCTTTAAAAGTAATTCAGTTTTGCACATAGCTTTCTTAATGTCATTCACACATTAAGAGAGCTGGAAAACAAATACATGCATGTGCATTTGCATTTTGAATGCTTGGCTTGATTTAGGACTGTGCATATTAGTGTGCGCTCTATGCTCTGTGAAGAAAAGATGCTTGACTTTCTTCCCTTTAGTAGCTAGGATTTTCATTGTTGAAAGAAGATAAAATGTCTATTTATCATCTTAGACTACATTTTAGGAATTATACATACATCATGTGGTGAACCTGAAAGGCAAACTGTTAAGCACGATCAACTTAAAATAAATTCAATGCATCTAACAACACTTTGGAACTTAACACACAATATCTAGAGGTCTAGGCTAGAGACATATTCCAGCATCGTAAAGCCTGGTAACTGTTGCTTTCAGTGCTGGTTGGGTGATTCCTCCACTCTGAGATGGAAAGTGCTAGTACAGAATTGTGCTCCTACATACCGTCGCGTATATATTGGGATACCATAATAGGATGCATCATTTATCGTTAGGAAGCCATGTCTGCCGCCCTATCGATCGTAATGCACCAAACATAGCATTCAGGAAGATTGACTGCGATACCATAAAAATTATTCTTCAATTTTACGATTGATTTGGTAATCCTCTCTGCCTAAATCTCTAGAGAAGTCCATTTTTCTCCTTTTCAGACTCCATAAAGGAAAAGGTCCTCTGAGCGCTTGTCACTTCAAGCTCAATAAAAATCAAAGGCGACTAGAGTCATCTTTTTTTTTTCTCAACTCTTTAAAATTGAAAAAACAAGTTGTGTCAAAGCGTCTAAAATTCATTTAATTTGAAACACATCTGTCCCTTTTTATTTTGATTTGATCAAGTAATCCACAATCGTAGAAGAAAGTCAATCAAAACCCCGTCGTTCACGGAGACTTACAAGTCAACCATTGTTGACTTTGGAAGCGAAGCCATTCTGGATGAAGCGAACTCGTTTAACCAGATCAAAGTCCCCTTGGTTGGTTGGAGCAAGCACTCCAACATCCTCAGAGACTCCGGTTACTCCGAACATTTCTGGAATCCATGCCTCTACAGAAGAAATTCCGCAACAACAAAAGGACCTTACAACTAATCCTAGTGTGATGGTTAACACTTCTATTCCTGAACCAGATCCATCTACAGCCGATTTGGAAGGTGTTACTCCCCAAATGTTTGTTGCTGCAGAACTTACATCTTCGTCGGCACCAGAAATATTTTATGGACCTGACAGTCTGCCTCTTCCTCCTAGATTGATTGCCATAGAAGAGATTGTGGAAGATCCTCCATTTAGCCCTCCAATGCAACTTGGAGCTGGGATCGCCCTATATCCTTCTTCATCAGAGAATATTCACCCACCCTCGGAAGATCCTGAAGAATCACTGAGGAATATTTTTGATAGAATTAATATGTCTAAACAACCATCAACATCAAGGACTGTGTCACTCGACACAGCAACGACGGAAGCTCCTTCTACTATTCCGACAATGTTCTCTGGCGTGCCATCTGTCCCAACCAACTTTCAATTGTTGGATGGAGTACATCTTGGGACTATTTCGACAGTATGGACTGTTCCCATTTGTTCGTCCGGAATTATATTTGGGATCTGTTACGTTGATTTTCGACAAATTGATCCGTCACCAGGTCAATTTGGGCAAACTGGTCCCCAAAGGAAAATTATTCCTTTGAGCACTGGATTACAGTCGTATGGAGGGCCATATACCCTTTCATTGTATTCCCTAGAAGGACAACCATGTGTGAGTTCGCAACAAAATTCGGGTTATGCTAGAATCACAACTAGCGGTTGGGTCCCAGTCTTGTCTCAACAAACAAGATTTGTATGCTCAATACAACAAATTTCACCTATGAAAAACATTCCCACTACACCGGCTATTGTGGTAGTATCGCAAGTATAAGCGTCACCAGCTGTATGCCAACCTCAAGTTTCACAGGTTGCAATACAACAATCTCTTGTACCTTCGACACAATCACAATCACCCAATAGTGGGATGGCACAGGTTCAAATGGGGAACACCAATCCCCATCTTGGTCAAACAGTCAGTGCTGGACAACAGTCCATGGCTTCACAACCATGGCTGGTGCAATACCAACAACCTCAATTCCAGCAAGCCTACTAAGGATATGAGCAGCAAGTCTTTGCAAGTAATGGGAAACAGTATCAACCATATCATAATGGTTATGCCCATCAACCTTACCAAAGTTACCAAAATCAAATGCATTATGCTGGTATGCAAAGACTGACTGCTCAAACGATTCCGTCTTATCCTAGGTATGCTCAACCAAGCCTGAATCAACATTTGCCCTTCGTGGCAACTCTAGAGTTACTGGATCTAAGTCGACTAACGAATGGTCCAATTGCCTACGCCCCTTGGTGGCCAGCGATTCCACATAAAATTCCGTCGGATATTCCTAAATTTAATGGAAATCCAGGCGAAGACCCATCAAATCATGTGATGACCTTTCATCTATGGTGTTAATCAAACACTCTCAATGATGATTCGATTCGGCTTCACCTCTTTCACGCACGTTAACTAGTCTAGCAGCAAAGTGGTATATCGAACTTCCTAGAGTTTCGTTTGATAACTTCAGTACCCTAGCCACAACCTTTTTAACCCATTTTCAGTTACCTATACGAAACAGGAACTGAGCTACTTACTAATTTCAAACAAACGACAACCACTGACATATCTGATCATATTCATTAGTGGTGACGTCATTGTAGAATGGTAAAAACATATGCTCTTGATCAGCTATTGGCTGAATGGTTTATTAAGTCGTTGTTACCCGCTATTACAGAAGATGTGGAAAAAGGGGGGGTCATCACTGAAGAACAAGTTATTGCTTGTGTACAATATCTAGACTTGATCTATACTCAGTATGGCATGCTCTACGATAAAATCCCTGACACTTCTAGACCAGAATTCTCCGTCCCTCCACCTCCTAAATCAAACAAACACTCTCATGTCGGCAATGGTGTGATAGGTAAAACAAGCACTAAAACTGCAATGGCCACATCGAAAAAGGCCCACACGGTTTCGGGTCAAGATGCAAATGAGGAACTTCTAGCCTCGGAAGTAAATGCCATGTCAACAGACAAAGGAAAAGAAACCAAGCAACCAGGAGGCAAGAAGAAAAAACAAGGGAAGAAGAAAAACCAGGGAGACTCATCTCCTAGAAAATCTTCTGCAAACCCTTATGGGAATGTGAAACCAAAAACTCCATGTCATATATGTGATGAGGATCACTGGACCAAAGAGTGTCCATATAAAGAAGAACTTAGAAAATCTTTCAAAAGTTCAAAAACCTCAGTTGTACTGACGGATCCGTTTCCAAACCCAGGAACAAATCTGGTTGCTAGCGAAAATGCTTCCCCATCCCAAGTGCTAATGTTTTCAGTCTCGAAGCAATTGAATGATACTCTAATAATGACAAAAAGTAAACATTACGAGAATCCACAGATGTCGAACAACAAGGATAAATATCAACCTAGTAGTTCAACAATGACTTCAATAGAAGTCGTGCCACCCATCATTCCTGAATTAACAATAAAACTGCCAAAGGGAGTAGTACACAAATTGATGTTTAATCCTTGTGCCCAAGTAGCACAACACTATAATATAGTGGAGGATTTAGTTCAATCGCTATCCGCGATGTGGACTCTTGAGGTGCTGCAAAATTGCCCCTCCCAAAAGCAGGCTTTATTATCAGCAATAGGTGGGATTGACCCAACGGATTCCAATCTTGTGTCTTTTAATCATAAAGGATACGACCCTCAGTTACCAACTCAACTAGCTTTCCTCATTCAAGTGAAAGCCCTCAACAGAACTGTTCATAGAACAATGATTGATGAGGGGGCATCAACATGTATCATGTCGATGAGTTGCTAGAAAACTCTAGGGTCTCCGTCTTTGTCGCGATCGTCAACTTCACTTTAGCATTTGATGGACGAATGTATACCCCGTATGGGATACTAGGTAACTTGCAAGTCGAACTGGGGGGGGAAAAAGTAGAAATCGATGTTGAAGTCATCGACGGGAATCTTGATTACAACATCCTACTCGGAAGACCCTGGATATATGCCATGGCAGCTGTTGTGTTGACCTACTTTAGGAAAATTTCATTTCCTTCCCAAGGAGGAATTACAATCATCGACCAACAAACTTTTCTCCCCCACAGTTCGCAAGTTACGGGAAGCATTCCAATGATCCATGGAAGCCCTAGCATGCTTCATAATATCAGAGTAGGTCTACTAAAAGACCCTACGTTAATGGGAACCTTTACCCTACCGCCTCCTACCAATTTGGCGGAAGTAGCTAATGTAGGAACCTGCAATATGATATCTTCCATTCAAAAGATGTCAGAAAACAATGTTAAAATGGATCATTCGCAGGTTTTACCTCTAACCCCATTGGAAATATTATAGCAATCAATGTTCTCAGCATGGGAGGTGAACCAGCCTCAACACTCGTCAAGCGTTTGGATAGATAGGTCTAAGGAATATGGCACCCCTTCAGATCCTTGGTCGCAAGTACACCTTACAGACGAAGGAATCATTCAATCGATGATGATTGATGGGGCACCATGGGAAGATCACCACCATTGTTCCCATCTTTCGACTTGGAAAGAATATAATTCCAGCAACGTACACCATCCTTCAGTATTTGACTTTCTGACGAATACTGTAAACACAGTGGATTCCGAGAGAAACCTATCCAATATCTAAGAGACTATTGCCATAAACATCTCGACCAAAACAGATGTTGTAGAGAACATTCATGTTGGCAAATCTTGTTCTTCTTCCGAACTAGAAATATATAGCACTCTCTTTCGCGAGTTTAGAGATGTCTTTGCTTGGTCATATGATGAAATGCCAGGTATCAACTTGAGCATAGTTGAACACGAGATTAAGATGTATCTAGATGTCAAACTGGTACGACAGCGGCTAAGGTAGGTGCACCCCAAGAAAGTCGTTGCCATCAAGGCGGAAGTTGAGAATCTCCTCCATGCCAGTTTCATTTACCCCATTCCTCTAACCGATTGGGTATCGAATATTGTTCCTGTGATGAAAAAACAAGGAACGATTAGAGTTTGCATTGATTACAGGGATGTAAATCAAGCTTGTCCGAAAGACAACTACCCTACACCCTTTATCGACCAGATAATTGATGAATGTGCCAGATGCAAAATCTTTTCATTCATGGATGGATTTTCTGGGTATAATCAAATAAATATCCGCCCACAGGACTAGTCAAAGACTGCATTCATTTTTCCATGGGGCACATTCGCATATCGCAAGCTACCCTTTGGTTTGAAGAACGCAAGGGAAACTTTTTCAGAGAGCAATGAACTATGCTTTCCATGACATCAAAAACATCATTCAACCTTATCTTGATGACCTCCCAGCTCATTTGCAAAAGCGGACCAATCATCCGCGCCATTTGAGAGCAATATTTCTATGTTGCCGACACTACAAGATAAGACTCAATCCGCACAAATGTGTGTTTTGTGTCAGTTCTGGTCATTTACTTGGCTTCGTTGTCTCAAAGGATGGGATTCGTCTTGACCCTTGCAAGGTTCAGGAAATCATCGATTTGCCTCCACCTTCAAGCCTGCTTCAGATTCAGAAACTCCAAGGGAAAGCAAATTTCCTTAGGAGGTTCATTCCAAATTACGCCGAATTAGCTAAAGGTTATACTTGTCTTTTGAAAAAGGATGTACCCATCATTTGGGACCAGGTCACGCAAGCATCCTTTGATGCTTTAAAGAAATCTCTAATACAAGCGTCATTAATGTATGCTCATGATTATCAAAAAGACTTTAATTTGTATTTGGCTACAGCAGATATGACCATAGCAATGGTTTTAGTTCAAGAAGACAATGGAATTGAACATCCTATATATTATTTAAGCCGAAACTTAAATGATACAGAAATGAAATACTCATGCATTGAAAAGCTCGCCCTCGTGGCTGTTCAAGCAATACAAGGATTTCCACACTACGTCCTCTTCAGAAAAACTACCATTTTATCAGATTGCAACCCCATGACTTATATATTGTCGCGACAGTTGTTGTGGGGCAAGTATTTGAAATGGATAGAAATTCTACAAGAGTTTGATTTTAAATTCAAAAAATCAAAATGAAAGAAAGTCGTGGTATTCGCAGAGTTACTATGCGATCTCCCATCGTCGTCCAACGATGCAACATTCAAAGAAGCAATCGTGGATGAAAATTTGTTTCTGATATCTTCAAGAAATTTGTGGTACGGAGATATAATCATTTATCTCTAGACACAAACATACAGGTCTAATACCTCTCGCTCCCAACAACGACATATTCGATACCAAGCAAAAGACTACGTGATTGTCGGTGATACTCTTTACTGTCGTGGTATCGATATAGTTCTGCGGAGGTGCCTCACCCTTGAGGAGGCCAAAAAAGTCTTGAATGACTGCCATTTAGGCGCGTGTGGTGTGCATCAATCTCGTTATGCTACGACACAAATTTTTTTACTAGCTGGATACTTCTGGCCAACAATGTTCAAAGATTGCATAACCGCAGTTAGAAGTTGTCATGCTTGCCACATTTTCGATAGAAAAAAATGAAAACCACCCGCACCGCTGCAACTAGTAGTAGTTGTTGGGCCATTTTCCAAATGGGGCATAGATTTCATGACATGTAAGCCCACCTCGACCAAGGGGCATGGGTACATAATAGTCACGGTGGACTATTTTACCAAATGGGCCGAGGCGATGCCTACATTAAACAACAGCGGTGGAACAACTGCCCTTTTCTTTTTCAATCACGTAGTCTCCAGATTTGGCATTCCACAGGCCATAGTCACAGATCATGGATCGCATTTTCGCAATCACATGATGATTGAGTTGGCTGCCAAATTAGGACTGTTCCATGACAACTCTACTCTGTATTATCCGCAAGCTAACGAACAGGTTGAAGCAATCAACAAAGTCCTAAAGCGCATGCTGCAAAGGATGATCGGAGTCCACAAACAGGATTGGCACCTAATCCTGTACTCGGCCTTATGGGCATACCAGACATCGGTAGGAAATGCAACCAGATTCACACCTTTTCAATTGGTGTACGGTCTCGAAGCAATCTTACTGGTTCAATGTGAAATCTCGTCCCTCAAACTCGCAGTCGACCTTCTCCCTGGAACCTCAGAAGAAGAGGCTCGTTTCTTGGAATTAATCCATTTGAAAGAAACTCGTCGTGATGCAGCTTTGGCTAACGAAACTTATAAGAAACGAGTCAAAGCACAGTTCGACAAGAATGTCAAACCTCGTGTCTTCTCAGAGGGTGACCTGGTTTTACTTTATGACCAGGAATACGATAAATTAGGAGCAGGGAAATTCAAATCATTATGGATGGGTCCCTATATTGTTAAAAATGAGTGTTAGCAAAAGGAGCCTACGAGTCAATGGACTATGATGGGATTCCACTGGCGCAACCTCGCAACGGGTTGTACCTGAAACGTTACTATGCTTGATTTCACATAGTAATCCTCGTGCTTTTGTTACATTTTTGTTTTTTCCAAGAGCATTTAATTTGGTTAAGTAATCCACCTTTTTCATTTGTTGGAGATGTCGAACCTACTAGAATCATTCGTTGGATATGCTGACGGGGCAAGTCGTAGTTCGCGGAATCTGTCTTCTGCGGCATGGGCCATTTTCAATCCCAACGGCAAGTTAGTAAGTTTCAGAGGAGTGTGTATTGGTCGGTCTACGAACAATATCGCTGAGTATAGTGCATTGATAGAACTCCTTTCTGATGCCATCACACATGGTATATGCTGAATTATTGTCAGGCTAGACTCCCAACTCGTCATTCTACAACTCACCGGCATCTATGTTGTATGAAATCCAGCTATCTATCACATGTTCCTAAGGGTCAAAATTTTGGAAAGACAGTTTGATTTCATCCAATATCAACATATTTCAATAATTTTAAACACATTAACGGACTCATTCGCAAATTATGTGTTAGATAGACATTTGCAACATTTATAAAAAACAAGCATCAGATCAATATATGCGGTAGGATTATGTATCTGTATCGAAATAAAGTTCCGAAAATCAAAAATATATTCCATAACTATTTATAGTCTGTACATAATGTTCTGTAACCAAGACAAAATTGGTCAAATGACCCAAAGCTCAAAATGCTAGGGGGTACCCTAGTCTAATGATGTTGGTGATAACAAGTCACCGCCTGTGCAATCATGCATAAGAGCCTAGTCCATCGACTCGACACTCTAGTGGTATGTCGTTCCAACCGCAAAGGCAGCTCATCGGTCCTCATGTTTGGGATACCAAGGGTAAGACCCTCAATCTAGTCCTATAGTGTCGAAAGAGTCTCGGCCACTGCTCTCCAACTGGTAGCACCAAATCCGGATCACCTCGGAAATCCATACCAGCATATGGGAATTTGGCATAGACCATCTCCTGATAGTCAAACCACTCGAAGAAGGACTTAGAAAAATAAATCTGGGGCTGGCCAGCATGCCGAGACATGAGATCGACCCGTCTCTGCATCCGTGGTTCGGTCGGTGGGGGTAGGCCAAGTGATATATACTGTGGCTCAATCAGTGGGATTCGCTCCAAGGCGAAAGCAGTCAAAATAGAACCATAGCCAAAGTTCTTGGATCTGCACTCTTCACCTTGGTCAATTGTTCCTTCATCACGAAAAGTATTGCATCACACCAATTGAACACCTTCGGTTCAAGGCATTCCAAAGCATACTGCATATAAGATTTGTTGGCTATATTAAGAGTAGAACTACCAGCCAGTCTAGCAAAAGTAAACATGATGGTTTGCAAAGGCCAGTCGGTGACGTCTCGGATGTTGATCTTTCCATACACACTCGGCTGAGATCCCCCTCTGCAATGCCGGTGAATGTACTCCCTTATAGACTCACCCCCACGGGCAGAGCCTGATAAAGAGAGAGGGCAATGTGCCTCAATAAGCCGGTTAGAAAATAGATGTCCACCACTGTCAAGGGGATCGATTTGCCCCTAATCTGGAATACCTGGTTGATAGGATCCCAGGCATTGAGAAAATACTGCAACAAACTGATTTATTGCCTCATGCTCGAGATACGGAAAAACTTCAGCAAGCCACAGTTCCATAATGCAGCTACTGTGCTCCGATGATGTAAAGCAACAACATCCGCTTCTTCATGCTCGCGTTCTTGCCATGTGAAAACCATTTTCCTCCGATGAATCTCTGAAAAACAAACAAGGGAAGAGTCAGGATCTTCATTTGGTGAAAAGAGGCAAAAATTTCATGAGGAAACTGTGCAAAAATTTTCCTCCCTACGCCCATTGCACCCCAGCAAGTGTACTAGGAGCAATGCATACTGACTAGTCGGTGGAGACATTAGTATGCATCGCACCTTTCAACTAAGGAAGGGTGCGATGATCCTAGGGTGAGTTCTTCAAACCCAGGGGCTCAGCAGGAGAGGGAAATGAGCTCAAAATCCAAAATGAAAGGCATGTAATGAAAGAGCACAAGTTTAGCTCTTACCTAGTCTGAACGGCATCGAGAATTGTCCACAGAATCTCCTGGAATCTGCTGGTGAAAATCACGGGGGAAAAGCACCTCCAAAGCTCCAACAAACCAAATTCAAATGAAATGGTAAAATGAGAGGTAAAAGTCACTTTTAATTTAATATGCACGTAATTCAAGTAAAATATTAGTGTTTTAACTCATTTATCATGCATATGTTTTCATTTCTAGTTGGTTTGATGAAGGAAATGAACAGGTAGTACAATATTTGAAAGAACGAAATGTCAAGGGTAAATCAAAAAATCAATGACCATCATGGCGAGCAATGTTGTCGCAGAGTTCAAGCTCGTTAAAAAATAAACTCTCCACGAGAAGTTTTAGCGCATAGTTCAAGCTCGTTAAAAAATAAACATAAGTCATGAGCAAGTGTTTCCCCTAGCGTTTATGCTCATTAAAAAATGAACCGGTAAATAACCATTGTGAATGCCTTATCACCATCTTTTGAGCCTTGGTCATGTTCTCGCCATCACCTCCACTCTATTTTTAGTTGATCATTCACCCCCATATGATTGTTTACCCCTTTGAGGAACATCTGAGAAGAGTGATTATGCTAGCCATCCTTGTAACAATGCCATGATTGGAAAATTCCAAATATTACTTGGAATCAACTGCTACTCGAAACCATCACTCGTTCCTCGAAAACGAGTCTTCTTTAAGCTCTTTTCAACTGACTCGTAAAATATGAAAAGATTTCCGAGTGATTGGCCTCTCCAGCTCATTAAAAGGCATCGGAAGTGCTATCCCTCCTCTAGATTTTAATCTTTTTGGATCTGAGGGATTATTACATAAAAATATCGAGCGCTTGTCTTGTCCGGCTCGTTAAAACTATCGAAAATTCATCCCTTTTGTATTATTTTATGCTTTTTTGGACTTAAGGGATTATACAACGAAAGAAATCTTCAGAGTCTTCTTTCCATTTCTTTCAGACTCTCTAAAATTGAAAGAGACCGAGTTATCTTTGTCGTTAAACTCGTTAAAACCAAATAGCATCAAACTCATCCAACAGGGCGAGAACGAGTTTCACTGTCGCTAGACTCGCTAAAATATAGCGACAGGTTCACCCAAAGGGCGGATTATAGAATAAGCATATGTTATCCTCCTCAAGCTTGACAAAAATAAAGAGGTACTGGTCAACAATGACTGGGGAAAATTGGGAAGAAAACAAGAAGAAACTTTAATGGTAGCAAGTCGCTCTTGAACATGACACTTTCCTTCTGCATCCATGCCGGGTTGGGTTGTTCCGTTCACTGGTCTTCACCATTGGTCCATCACGCCATACATCTTTGGGTTTAACGCTACCAATCCATCGTCAGTGTCGCCGATATGTTCAAGAGAAGTCATTCAAACAATTCACCTGTGTCTCACCCACTGCAATACATTCATGCTTCATTCCTTCATGACCGCCACCCTGAACCCTGTATCGTCAGTTTGTTTTCACCTCCAAAATCATTTGCTTCGTTCCGTGTCTTTGATGTGGGATTCATTAAGGCCCTCCTGTGATGGGTTGCTTCTTGTCGAAATTAGCTCATTGTCCAAGAAGTTGACTTAGGAACAACCCTTTTAGTACTTTGAAGCTTGCATGCCTCAATGGCAAGTTTCTCACTTTCGGTGACAGGTTTACATCAATGTCCTTCGACCGAGAGATTTTACATGGTGTTTGACGTCAAGTCCCTTTTCCCACCACGTGAATTGTACTGTAGTACCTTGAGGGTCATTTTCATTGTTGGTAATTCCTCTCGTGCCTGTTAGCAGCTTACATCATTGGCTGGTAATCAGGCGATGTCTTTCCATGTTCGACTCCAGAACATTTTTTGCATGGATCAACTTGTACTCCAAGTGAAGATTGAATGCGTTTTGAAGACCCCAAATCTAGTTTCATCCATTCGGGCTGCGATATATTCAGGAATATAAAAACATCTAGTGTACATCATTGCCGAACAGATGATCATCCAAATCAAAGGATGATGTGTCCATATCATCAGTCTGTCACACAGATGATCGTCTGTCCTATGTACAT
>APFE031368419.1:17382-33895 GCA_000404065.3 Pinus taeda
AAAATCATTTCAAGAATTTGATAATCAGATTCCACATCTTGAAGGGGGGATTCCTATTCTAGATCAACATGTGGAATCTTCTTCTGAAGAACACTCTCCCCCGACTGAAACTCCAACAGTGGATGATACTTTAAGTGATGTAATTGATAGAATTGGGAGACTCAATCTTCATTCAGTCCCAACTCAATCAACAGAGCAGCCTGGACCATCTCAAAAAGGTCCCCCAAAGTGGCTAACGAAGACACTTGAAAGTGTTCATCCTAATGAAATTGGAAAAATAGGAACCAGAAATTCAAACCGACAAAATGGAGGTGATGTAGATGACTCGAATTCACCTATTGATATGGGTGTTTCTTATGATTGTGAATTGAACTTGTCTACAGATTTTGAACCAACTTCCTTTAAAGAATCTTCTTCTCATGAGGAATGGAAAGAAGCGATGCAAAAGGAGTATGATGCCCTCATAAAGAACGACACTTGGAAGCTGGTTGATCCTCTATTTAGAACCAAACCAATTGGTTGCAAGTGGGTTTACAAGAACAAGTACAAAGCTGATGGCTCACTTGACAAGCACAAATCTAGGCTTGTGGCAAAAGGTTTTGCACAGAAGGAAGGGGTCAATTATGAGGAAACTTTTGCCCCCATAGCAAAATGGGCCACCATCTGGACACTCTTTGCACTAGCAGCTCAGAACAGTTGGAAATTCCATCAAATGGATGTAAAAATTGCCTTCTTGAATGGAGATCTAAAAGAAAATGTTTTTATGTCCCGACCTGAAGGATTTGTTGTGAAAGGAAATGAACATAAAGTATGCAAACTTTTGAAGTCCTTGTATGTCCTCAAACAAGCACCACGAGCCTGGTATGAAAAATTAACTGAGCATCTTTTGAAACTCAACTTCAATCATTTTGATCTTGATGATGCAACTTTATTTGTCAAGAAAGTTGGTAAAACAGTTGTATATCTTGTAGTATATGTAGATGATCTTTTAATGACAGGGAACAATGAAAGATACATTGCAACCATAAAGAAGGAATTGGGAAAAAGTTTTGAAATGACTGATTTGGGATATGTTCATTACTATCTTGGCATTGAAGTAACCCAACATCCAAAATCCATATTTCTTTCTCAAAAGAAATACATTGGAGATTTGTTAAACAGATTTGGCATGAAAGAGTGCAATCCTCTTTCTACTCCAATGGAACAAAACTTAAAGCTCACGTCTATTGAAGGAAAGGAATTTGAGGATGCAACAAAGTATAGACAGCTTGTAGGAAGTCTCATCTACCTCACTACTACCAGACCAGACATTTCATTTGCTGTTGGAATCCTCTCCAGGTTTATGCAAAAGGCTTGTGAGGGACATTGGTCTACTGCAAAAATAGTTCTATCTAAGTACTTGAAGGGAACTCAAGACCTTGGAATCAAGTATACACAGGTGGACGACTTCAGCTTGATTGGATACTCTGATTCAGACTTCGATGGAGACAAAGAAACTTGAGTATCTACTTCAGGATATTCTATGAGTCTTGGATCAGGAGTTGTCTCTTGGAGATCACGCAAACAATTAGTTCCAGCAGATTCCACAACAGAAGCAGAATACGTGGCAGCAGCTGAAGCAACGAAAGAAATTGCTCGAGAAAATTCTTGAAGATTTGCAGGTAAAACAAGTACAATCAACTCCACTCATTATTGACAACACCTCTGCAATAAAGTTGGCCAAGAACCCAAAATTCCATGATCAAACGAAGCATATCAATACAAAATATCATCTGATTCGACATCATGTTGAGGCCAAAACAATCCATCTCCGTCATTGTTCCACAAATGAGAAAATTGCAGACATTTTCACCAAAGCACTTGGAAGGGAAAAGCTTGAATGATTCAGAATGATGCTTGGACTCACCAACATCCCTTCAGATTAAGGGGGGAACGTTGACACCCAATCTTCATGATTGGGGGAATTTTATGTAAATAATTAAATTAGGAATGTGAATAGTCATCGGGAGATGAACTGAACAATCACTCCCTATTGTATATAACAATGACCTACCTATGGAATAATATACGAATCAATTGTTTGCTTTGTGGAGTTACTGTCTGGCCTAACAAACATGTTGATTCTCACTGGTGCTTTCTATATGATCAACATTTTGTTCAACATGTCTATATAGAATATGGACAAGCATAGACACTTGGTCATAATAATAATATTCACTTTGTATTTCATTTTGTGCAAGAAATGTGTAATTCTATGCAAAATCAACTATTGACAAAATGGTCCTTGGTGGAAACATTTCACGCTATTTTTTGAATTTGGGGTCCGACCATTGAGCTCTATGTGAATGCTTGGCATACTTATAGATTTATGTCTTAAATTTCTTCAAAAAAACTATCACATAAATTTCTTCTTCTTATAAATCAAGCATATTATCACTTGTACTATTATTTGAACTAATCGATGTATGGATATATTCATATCTCTTCCATTTCACTTTTAGGTTAGACAATGATTGAACATTTATATCAATAGAATATTTTTTGTGAAACAATGTCAAATTTCCACAATTATCACTTTTTTACCACCAACACATTTCTTTTAGTAAAATAATTCATTACCTTCTCTTGCAAATAGAATTTCAGATATGAAATCATCGATAGTGGAAGGGGAAGGTGAATTTTTCCAAAATGTTTTATCAAAATTAAGGAAGGTGTCATAATATAATTGAAATTCCACATGATAATGACAATGACAAGTGTCATGTACAATGATAAGTTTAACATACCATGGTTTTTGTTGCACAAAAGTATTGATTGCGACATTAATTCCATGATTCTTTTCTATGACATTATTGAACAACTCTATTTGGATGGTGTCCAAGGAATGTTTTTCATGTTCTTCATATTCATTTCATGATATTATTCACGACATCACATCCCTTGCTTTTGGTGAAACACATGAATTTTTCATCCAATATTCATATATTATTTTTTTAAGATCTTCTCCAAGTCTATCGTTGTATGGTTTCCTACAAATAACTGTCCAATAAGAGAGCTCATCATTTACATCTATTTGCAATCAAAATTTCATATGTTTTTGCAATGTTTTTTGTGAGGTCCCTGATGCTTTTGCCATATATTTTACCAAACGATTTTCTTTAGTACTTGATGAAACCACTGCCATTGGTATTTCTCTATGTGCATCTATATTACTTTTCTCTCTACATCTTCCAATTGATTTTAGAGCACTATTTATATTTTGAATCACATTTTCCTTCACCTTTTTATCTTTTGTTGATTTTCAAATACCCAATAGAGTTGTAGCTTCTTTTAATTTCTTTGATGTTAAGAGACCTCTCAAAATTTGAGCTTGAACTAGAACATTTTCATCTTTGAAGAAATTATCAATAATGAGATTAACACCATATCGTATACATGGTGAGCTTTTCTTTATCCATATGTGTCAATGTCAACATATTCTAGCATCTCATTATCAAAATTGATTTCATTTGTACATATTAAGATTAAATGTAAATGGGTATAAATATTCATTAAATAGTTAAATTAACAAATAGAGTTTGAATGAAATTAAAATTAAAAAATATGTATAATTTCAATAATACACGTGACATATGTATACATACTTGATGGAAATTCAACTTCTTCACTTGAATCTCTTTCAACATCTTCAAAAACATCATCAATCATTGGTTCATTATCTTTTTCACTTTGTCTTTCAACATTTTCAATCTCATCATCAATGTTGTGAGGAATATCTCTCTATCTTTACATTGGAAAATATTTTTCAAATTAGTTCATCAAAAAATAAATCTCACAATACATTAGTTAAATTTTAAATATCATTTATAATATTTACATTTACATGCGTGTTTCAACTTCTAGTTGACATTGATTTTCCCTTTCAATATTTAAGCATTCTTCATTCTTTCTTTCTTAACAGTTTCTCGAGTATTCTCTATGAGCCTCAATGTCTCTTATTCAATCATATTTTCTCTTGCAATCTCTTTGATTTCCCATGATAATTCAATCTATTTATATTTCTTAAAATCCAACCCAAAAAAACCAATTTAAAAATCTTGCAAAAAAACCCTCACTTTAAAAATTCACCACAAAAGACTTACTTACAAAAAATCTCACTTTAAAAATTTAACCCAAAAATTTTCATTTAAAAATTTATCCCAAAAGTTTTAGTTTATAAGTTTAGTCCAAATGAGGAAGAGTACGAAAATAATGTTTTGGATCCATTTATTTATCTTTCTTAGGCAAACCATTTTTTCAGAAGGTCATATCGTTTCATTTTTACGGCCAATGGAAAATATTGACACATTTTCGGGCAAACTTTAAAAACCTTTTGACCAAATTAATTTTCCTTTTATTTTAACAGGCATTGACAACAAGCACAATTTTGGCCAAATGCATTTTTGGTTCGGTCGAACTAGTTTAACCTGCAACTCTACAACAACTCAACTTGTTCACCTTTCTCCAAATTTTGAAAGGTTAAACTCCATCAAATTTGGTGAATTTACTTTCAAAACCAATACTAGCATTTGCATAATTGAATCTACTTTGAGTAGATATAAATTTTATGGATTTTCATCAATATTTTTTTATTTTAATTAATTTTCTAATAAAAGGCGTGTAAAAAGTTTTTGAAGGCCATTATGATTCAGTGAAATCAAAATTTTGTATCTTCCAAAACACACTGTAAAAAAATATGAAAAATTTATGGTTCATTACATTGGTTCGTCATCTATAATGGATGGTTTTTATGTTTGTAATTTATCAATAATATGTTGAGAAACTTGATGCTATGCTAAACATCTTCAAAATCTATAGTTTCTTCATAATTGTTCAATTAAAAAAATTCTATTAATTATGATGTGCATCTGTCTAGATTGTTGCAACACAATTTTTTTTCAAAAACACCAATCTAGAAAAGAATACACTAGTGAAAAAAAAAAACATAACCTTTTATGAATCCCTTGATTTTTAAAGAACACACAGTCAAAAAGGTTCTACGTTGAAATACCAAATGTGAATAAAAATATTCCAAAAAAAGAGTAATAGAAAACTAATAAAATTTCTGAAAACTTTTCTTTTTACTGTAAAATGAAATTCTATACAGAAAAATTGCTTTGGCTTGCCGAAAGTTTAAGAACTTGTCAAAATGATATTTTTTCTCAGAAAAGGGAAAAAAAGTGTAACCCACCTTCACATTTGCATTTACTAATTTCACACCAAGGAATTGTGTAATTACCATAAGTCAATCATTTAACTGGATGCACCACGTGTACAACTTGGATTAGTTTACCACTCATAGTACACTTCCCTTGAACTCCAATCAAAACTTGATAACTCAAATTCTCTGCATGCAAAAATTATTTTGGGTTGATTGATTAGTTAGCTAGTTGACCACTCAGTGTGGTTGAAGTTACGTACCCACAACATAACCTCCACTAGTTCTTGTGACAGTTAGAACTAGTTAAACTGAAAATAACTCAAATTAACTCAAATCGATTGCTACAAATTCAATCATGTAGAATTGAACTCAAGTGTCTCCAACATGAATTTACTAAGTTAACTAAGTGACAAGAACCATGTCACCTTAGTTAAATACGTCCAAGTATTCTATTAAAATTGAAATTTTAATTTTAATCTTGTTTAAGCAAGGCAAAGTCAAAACTAGGTTTTCTTGCTTCATTTTCAACAATCATTACCTATAGAATTCACATATTTACCAATTTCGAGACCAATTTTACATGATCAATATAATGAGATGATACAACCTCACATTCTCTATCCATCTTATTGCAAGAAAAAAGTTTTTTTTTTTTAAATAAAACCATAATCAAATATTGCTTATAGATATCAAACAAACATAAACATATTACCACTCATTTCGTTATATGTCCACATCCAATCACTTGCTCCTTTTCCATATATATATCCATTATATGTGATGCAAACACACACACTATTCCATAAAAAATATGTCCCTCTGTTTGAATTGCAAATGCAAAAAATTGGAGCAAAATAATACTCAATGAGTCGAGCAATAGAGAACCAAACTAAGCTAAGTAACACCATAAAACATTGTTATCTTTTATATTTAAAGCATTGTTCTTCTATACGGTATTGAAATGCTTCAATTCATAACATGGCATTTGTTGTTAAAATACCATGATCACCACCATGCCCACCCTTCCATTTCAGATGACACTTGGATCCTTCACCGCCATGTTTCCATGGCTCTTTGAACTCCCTCTCATCACAACCATCCATAAAGCTAGTAGATGAAGAATAATCAGGCAAAAATTAATCATTGCCCTTAATAAATAAATAAAATTCAATTCTTGTTATCGACATCCACCAGATGCTAAAATATATATGCCTATTGGTCAATGAATAATTTCCATAACTTTTTCAAGCAAGAATATTTTAAGGATTTTTTGTTTCAATACAAGTATGACTATTAATATTAATTAAATCCAATAAAATTATTGATAATATTTTTATATATGAAAATAGTTTGAACTGTGTACACACACACACATACGTAGTAATCATTACTCATCACAAGCTCAATTGAAATCATAGCCATTGAAAACATGATAAATGTTAGAAAATTATATATCACGGGGAAATGGAACACATAAAATATTGCAGAAATATAAAGACAGAAAACACATAAAACAAAAGAGACACAAGTATATGTGGTTCACCCAGTTTGGGCTACATCCACCCTGAACAGGCAGTCCTTCCTTTCTATTATCCAACAAAATGAAGAGATGCAACCTACAGCAGATCCGTTGTAATATCCTCGATTTTCTCTCAGAGTCTCACCTCTCTGTTTCTCGCTTAGAGAAGATACATCTATTACACAGCCACAAATACAATGCCCTCATACAAAGAGAGGGGTTGCCTTCTAGGGAAAAACCCTAAACTAAACATAAGTTCTACCGTCAGATCATCTGCCTAATGAACGGTCGAGATTGACTAGAAATTACTATACTTTTACAAGGCAACTTTACATCTGTTTTTAGCTTCGGGGGCGCTGCCCCTGAAACCCCTGTCGGGGGAACGTTGGCACCCGGTACCCCCAGACGGGGGGGATTGCCCCCCCCCGTGAACGCCCGTAGGGGGGAGAAGCCCCCCTCACACCCCCCAGCGTGGAGGGGTGTACAAACTTCCTGGGGTATACATCAGGCTGAAACATAGATCTAAACAACCATGCTCAATACTCAACAATCTCCCACTTAGAGAATGATTGTAGGAACTCCACCGTTGCTTCATTTTCTAGACAATGACTCCTCTTTGGACCTGGCTATTTCTCATCTTCATCGTCATCCTTGAAGACCAGTTGAAACTGAGCATATTCTCAATTTCTCCCTAGTTACAACTTTTGTTAGCATATCTGTAGGATTTTGGCTAGTGTGTATATTTTTCAGCTTCAACTCTCCATATTCCAACACTGATTATATGAAATGGTACTTGAGTTGTATGTGTTTAGTCTTGGAATGAAATGTTGAGTTCTTTACAATATGAATGGCACTTTGGTTATCACTGTATAATGTGCCCATATCATGCTCCTGACCCAATTCACCCATAAACCTTTGTAACCAAATCATTTCTTTACTAGCCTCTATAGCAGCAACATACTCTGCTTCTATTTTTGAAAGTGCAAAAACACTTTGGATTTTTTAAACCCAACTAACAGTTGTTCCACCTATGGTAAATACATATCCTGTAGTGCTCCTCCTATTATCTCTGTCACCTGCCATATCTGCATCAACATATCCTTGTAGAGAAATGTTTGAACCACCAAAGCATAACGCTTGATTTGTGGTACCTTTGAAATATCTGAGAATCCATTTCACTGCCATCCAATGTTCCTTTCTTGGATTGTTCATGTAACTTCTTACAACTCCCACTGCATGTGAAATATCAGGCCTTGTGCAGACCGTTGCATACATTAAGCTTCCAATTGCTGATGCATATGGAACTTTAGACATTTAATCCATGTCTTCTTGGGTCTTTGGGCACATTTCCTTACTAAGTTTGAAATGGCTAGCAAAAGGTGTACTAAGTGGTTTTGCATTGTTCATATTAAATCTTTTCAAAACCTTTTGTATGTACTCATTCTGAGACAATGTTAATTTGCGATTTTTCCCGTCTCTAGTTATTCTCATACCAAGGATTTGTTTTGCAACTCCCAAATCCTTCATTACAAATGAATTTGCCAATTATATTTTGAGCACATTTATTTCCTGCATGTTATACCCTACAACAAGCATGTCATCTACATACAATAGCAATATAATATAGCTTCCATAAAAGAAAATTGAGATAAACACAATGATCAGAGTGACATCTAGTAGAACCTTGTTCAGACATAAACTTGTCAAATTTTAGATACCACTACCTTGGAGCCTGTTTTAAGCCATACAAGCTCTTCTTCAACCTACACACTAGTTTCTCCTTCCCTTTTACCTCATATCATTGTGGCTATTGCATATATATCTCTTCCTCCAAATCCCCATCGAGAAAGGTTGTCTTTACATCTAACTGCTCAAGATGTAAATCTTCAACTGCCAGTAGACTTAAAATAGTTCTGATTGAAGTCATTTTAACAACAGGAGGAAATATTTCATCAAAATCAATACCTTTCTTCTGTGCAAATCCCTTCACCACAAGTCTAGCTTTGTACCTTTGTTTTCATCCATCTTCTTCCTTTAGCCTATAAACCCATTCATTCTTCAATGTAGTTTTTCCTGCAAGCAACTTGACTATGTCCCAAGTCTGGTTATGCATTAAGGAGTCCATCTCTTCTTCCATGGCTACCTCCCACTTCTTCCTACTTTCAACCTGCATTGCTTCTTCATAACTTTCAGGTTCACCAGAATCAATCAACAATAAATAATATAATGAAGGAGAGTATCGTTCAGGGGGTCTACTTATCTTGGTAAATCTTCTAATACCACTTTCAGGTGTTTGGGGTGCCTGTTGCTGTTGTGGTGGTTGTTGTTGTTGTGGCTGTTGATTGTTATTATTTTTAGGCACCTTTACCTTTTCAGTGATTTCATCAAGAACTGCATATTCCTTGTTTTCTTTTTCCTGTTTCTTTTCCTGCAACTAATTCTTATACAAGACCTTTTCATTGAATAGTACATCTCTTCTCCTAATGATTTTGTGATTTTCATAATCATATAATCGATAACCAAAATAATTAACACCATATCCAATAAAGGTACATTTCTTTGACTTTGCCTCAAGCTTTTTTCTATTTTCTTTATTAATATGGACAAAGGCCTCACAACCAAAAGGCTTTAAAAAAGAGTAATTTACCGTTTTACATGTCCATGCTTCCTCTAGAACACCACCATCCAAGGAACTTGAAGGCCCTCTATTTATTAGATAAACAGTAGTATCTACAGCATGTGCCCAAAATTGTAAAGGTAATCGTGCATGCAATCTCATGCACCTTGCATGCTCCATGACTGTTATGTTCATCCTTTCTGAGACACCATTTTCTTGTGGTGTTCTTGGAATTGTCTTCTCTCTATGAATTCCATGCTCTGAATAGTACCTATCAAACTCTCTGTTGCAATATTCACCTCCATTTTCTGATCTAAGACACTTCAATTTCTTTCCTGTCTCAATCTCAACCAAAGCTTTCCATTTCTTAGAAGTATCAAATACATCAGATTGATTCCTAATAAAATAAATCCAATTTTTTCTAGTTGCATCATCAATAAAAGTAAGATAATAATGAGAGCTACTGAGAGATGATACCTGAGCAGGTCCCCATACATCTGTATGCACAAGCTCTAATTTTTCGCTCTTCTTTTCTTTCCCAACTTTGAGAAATCTGACTCTCTTCTATTTTCCATAAATGCAATTCTCACAGAAGTCCAAATCAACATTCTTCAAACCTCGCAAAAAATTCCTTGAGTGAAGAATCTTCATCCCCTTTTCACTCATGTGTCCGAGCCTATGATGCCATAATACTTCATCTGCTCCTTTGGAAGTTAAAGCATTAACAGAGTTACAAATACCATTGCATAAATACAATGTGCCAACCTTTTCGTTGTTTGCTATTACCAAGGCTCCTTTGGTAACCTTCCAAGATTTATGTGTGAAAGTTGTCACACAACCTTCACTACCTAACTACCCTTTTGAAATTAGATTTTTCTTTAAATCTAGAACATGCCTTACATTCTTTAGTAGCCATTGGTTTCCATTCTGTTGTTTTACAAGAACATTACCCATTCCAACAATTTTACAGGGTTTATCATCACCCAAATGAACTTGTCCAAAATCTCCTTGAACATAATCATGAAAGTATTTCTTATCAGGTGTGGCATGGAATGAGGCCCCTAAATCTACCACCTAGGAATTAGTAATATTTTCAAAAGAAAGAATCAAAGCATCTTGTAACACGTCACCTGTCACATTTGCTTCATGATTGTTTTCTTACTGTGCATCTCCTTATTTTCCTTTCTGATATCTATAGTCTTTCTTTGGGCGTCCTTTCTTTCAGAATTTCCAGTACACTATCCCCAATCTGGACTTGGATCTGCCTTTCCTTGATTAACTGTGATATCCTGAGTTCTTTCCTCTTTCCATTTTTCTTCCCCTAGACTTTGCACTCAAAGCATAACCTGATGTCTCATTGGAGCTTTTTCGTCACATTTACTCACTAAGGATAGCACTAACAACATCATCAGACTTTAAAGTACTAGATCCAGAAACAGAGTTACTAATGGCCATTACTAAACAGTTCCAACTTTTTGGCAATGAGCACAAGAATAACAGAGATCTAACTAAAGCGTCAAAGTTTACCCCTACAGAACATAACTGACTTGTAACAGTATTAAAATCATTTCAATGTTCTACAACAGATCCACCTTCCGACATCTTCATACTAAATAATTGTTTCATAAGAAATACCTTGTTTGAGGCTGAGGGTTTTTCATATAGTTTCTCCAACACGTTAATGAAACACTCTATCATTGTTTGCTTCAAAATGTTGAAGGCAACCAATGCTGTGAGGTACAAATCTACTGTTCTGAGTGCCTTTCTATCGAGAAGGTTCCATTCTTCATCTATCATACCCCTCGGCATCTTTTTTTCCCCACCCAATGGTAGGTAGAAATCTTTTTGATACAAATAATCTTCCATCTGCATCTTCCATAGCGAGAAGTTTTGGTCATTAAATTTCTCAACCCTAAACTTACCATCTTCCAGCATTGCTCCCATTCAAACCAGGAACCCTTATTTCCTATGAGTTTATCAGCCAAATAGACCTTCGGCTTTGATAACAATTGCTAGAAAAATTATATACTACAGAGTAATGGAACACATACTACATTGCAGAAATATAATCACAGAAAATACATAAAACAAGAGAGACACAGATATACATGGTTCACCCAATTTGGGCTACGTCCAACCCGAACAGCCAGTCCTTCCTTTCTATTATCCAGCAAAATGAAGAGACGCAACCTACAGTAGATCCATTGTAATATCCTCTATTTTCTCTCACAGTCTCACCTCTTTGTTTCTCGCTCAGAGAATCTATTACACAGCCTCAAATACAATGCCCTCATACAAAGAGAGGGTTTGCCTTCTAGGAAAAAAACCCTAAACTAAAAATAAGTTCTACCGTCAGATCATTCACCTGATGAACGGCCCAGGTTGACTAGAAATTACTATACTTTTGCAAGGCAACTTTACATCTGTTTTTAGCTTTGGGGGCGCAGCCCCCGAAACCCCCACTGGGGGACCGCTCACCCCCAGACCTCCCAGCTAGGGTCGATCGGCCCCCGAACCCCACGGGGGAACAAGTCCCCCTCACAGCCCCCACCCCCCCTCCCCACCGCCCCCCACATGAGGGGTGTACAAATTCCTGGGGTATACATTTTGCTAAAACAAAGACCTCTAAACAATCATGCTCCATACTCAACAATAAATAGATGGTGGAACGTTTATTATAAGCTTGAAAACAAATATAACTTGTTACTCCTTTTATTTTGTGAGGATAAAAAGTTTGGGGATCTAGTATCTTTAAATACTCTAAAAAAAAAAGACCGAATCCAAAAAAAATTTAAAACCTATGATCTCAAAATTAAAGGAAATATCCTTCCTACAAAACCAAAGACAATAGAATCGTGAACAATTTAAATAACAAGGAATACAAAAGTATTATTAAAATCTCCTCAGATTCCATCCAGAACCACCTTCCATTCAAGGGGGTCTTAGATGAAATTTCTATTTCATAACATCAAATAAGATCATTTAATTACCTTGAAGAATTGGAATATTGACATAAAAACCCTTATGAATCCCCTAACACTATGCACACCATTTTGAATCCTATTGTAGAGGATGATGTATCTTATTTGGAAGACATTGAGTTTTGGGTTAAGAAACTCGGTAATGGGAAAGCTAAGGACACTCAAGGATACCAAGTTGAAATTTTTAAAATGGGAGAAATTATCCTCATCCCACACATATGAAACCTTGTAAATTTAGAAGTGAAGGCTTCCTTAAACCTTGGGCATGGAGCTTGATTGCGCCTATTTTTAGATAAAGTAATTATACCCAATTAGAAGACCATTATTATTAGCCACATTATTCAATTTTTATGGGATTATTTTAGAAAGGAAGAATATCCTTTGGCTTGAAAGTCATGGTCAAAAAGCTAAAGGAAAAGTTGGGTTTAGGAGATATCATTCAATCGTGGACCATATTTTTATCTTAGAATAATTTCGAATGAATGTTGTAATAATAAAATTGATCTGTTATATTTTTTTGTTAACTTTATAAAGGCTTTTAACACTACTTCTAGAAAAAAGTCATGGAAGAGGCCAGAAGAGATAATGGTTCCTCTAGAGTTCAGGTTTGTTGTGACAAGGTTGTTTGAGAATTTTATTTCCAAGCTTAGAACTCGTTAGGGTTGATTGGAAGAAATCAAATGCAATATTAGAGTCAAGAAAGTGTGTCCCTTATCCAATAGTCTTTTTGGCGTATATATTGATAAGCTACAAGAGTGTTTGGAATATAAAGGTTGTGTTAGCTCCACACTCACTAGTGTAGTAATAAGTGTTCTCCTTTATGTCGATGATATTTTTCTTTTGCGAAGGAGCCATTACAATCTTGGAAATAAATTCAAAATCCTCCAAAATTTATCCTCTAATAGGGGCATGAAAATTAACACCAAAAAAACTAAATTCATGATAATTAAATCCAAAATGAACACCTACGTTACTTCCATTTATGACAACAACTTCTTGTAGGAAGTTCCTTCATAGAAATATCTAGGAATCAACATCCATCATAATCTCACTTGGAATTATAGTATTGATAAAAGGATAACTGGAGGTTAGAAATATTAATATGAGCTTGAAAATAAGTGTAAGTCAAAAAATCCTTAATTATGTAATAATAAAATCTTCGCATTGAGACTCTTGTCACTACTATTATTTTATATGGATGTGAGGTTTGGTGTTGCAATAAATCTAGATAGTCGTTGTGGAAGATTAAATAGATACAAAATCAATTTATAACCTACAACCTCAATATTAAGGAAATACTCCCTGCCCTCGCCTTCTGATTCAAGCAATCATTTCCCCCATTAAAAGCATGGCTATGACTAGGTATCTTATATATAAGAAGTTATACAACATGGAGTCCAAGAGGTTTCCTAAAATTGATTCTAATTCTAACCAAAACCCGCACCTTTGGCTCAAGTAAGGGTGGCAGAAGGATGTCAAATATTTGCTAGACCAATGAGGAATAAAGGAGGAGATTATCTTGTAGAATCCAAATAATATTAAAAATATTCTTACTCCCAAATTTAAGGAGGAATTGCGAGGAAGAAAGAGCTAGATAGAAAAAGGAAATACAATATTATAAGGAGGTGATTAAACCCAATGTCAAAAACTAAAATTATCTCTCTATCTTGACTAGTGTCAAGAAGAAAATGAACATTTTGAGGATAAGAACTAATTCTCATAAGTTTCATTAAGAAAATGGGTGTTGGTCAATTCCCAAAACGTCATGGAAGAAAGAGTTTTTCACATTTTCGATCCTAAGAGTGTTGAACATTAAAAGCACAATTTTCCATCTTATATTAACATTCAATTTAATTTTCAAAATATTTGTCACATTACCAACCTTCCTAACGTTTTAAGTCAACAAAACTACAAATATCTTGGAATGTTTCTCCCATTTCATTTTGAGTTTAGAAATAAAATGTTAAAGAATTTTGATAAATATCTAACCTTCTAAAGGTATGTAGACCATATAGGTATTAGTGGATGTATTTTTTTTGTATAGAGAAATAAACAACTAGGCTAGGCTCGTACTCATGTGATGGGGTTGAATTTTAACTCTACAACTATAACCTATAAGTGAATCCATAAGAACCTATATGCATTCCCCACATGGTACATCAAGGGGGATTTGAACCTCAAACCTAAAACTTCACAAAGGATTCATATCACAATCATTATCAATTAGGCTACCCCCTAGGAGAAGAGTGTACGTCAATAATCATCATCATCATATATTTATATTATATTTTTAATAAAATTAATGGTATGAAAAAACATTATATATAAATATTTAATACTTTTTGTGGAGTAAAATTTTGTATTTCCTTTTTAAATGATAAATTACATGAAATTACTGAAAATTCTAAGTTCGTTAGTCATTAGGAAAACCCAATCACATCCAAAATATCATCCTCCTTGTAGAGGAAAAATACATCAAGGTGCCCACAAGTTTAAAATATGATAAAAATACTAAAATATAGACCTTCTCAACTATGGAAATAAACTAAGAAAATGAGACAAGAACAAACGAAGGACATAGTAGGAGAATAGATAGAAGGATTTGAATCAATAATTGCGACCTAGATGGGATCCTTGTTTTTGCCTAGTGTGCTGCCAGCTAGGAAAGGGATTCCAAGGTGTTGCTCAATGTGCTCTAGTGGTTGATCTAGGTCCTTCATTTGTCGGTGCAAGTGTTCCATAGAGTGGAGAATATTTTCTATACATTCATACTAGTCTAAGAGAGCCCTGTCTAAGAGAAACTTTATATGCCATGTGTATCGGTTAAAAGCAACCACATGTATGATTGAGGTCTACCACCCAATTAGGTAGCTCAAATAGAACCTAATTATCTGATAGGTAGTGCCTTTGAGAGGTCCCCTCTCTCTCATCATCAGTGATCTCATCTTAATTAGGGCCCGGATATCTTTAAACCAGGTAACAATTTCCTCCAATTAGTGTTGAGTATGTGTACTACCTCAGGTGGCTTATTCTTGGTAATATGATGCTGAGTAGGCATGATGGGAGCAGAAATGAAATGTGGACGTTAGGTGGAAAGAAAAGACTAATCCATGAGAGAGTTAGGTGAGCAGGATGAAGCCATGAAAGCAGTCTTGATAATATAGTGAGGTTAACAACTAACAAGGGAGATGTGAGGAGATCCCGTGAGGAAAAGTGCCTAGTGGGGGACATGTTGATAGAGATGGAAATCCATGAGGGGGAGAGGCAATGTGCATATAATCAACCAAAGTGACAACATTGGGAAGCCATATGGTTTTGAAATTCAAGCAATAATATTATGAATAGAAATCCAAAAAAAGGACCAAAAGGGAAAAGGTATGACCATGTACAATATAACAACTCCCTGATATGTACAAAGCTATACCATAGTGTTGGTATTCATTTTCCAACATAGAGAGATACCATAACCATTCATGCAATGGGTTCTGACCTCAAAAAAAGGGGAGTGCCTGACAAGCCTGTAAGGAAAGAGTGACAACTTTATGGAGAAAATATCTTGAGTGAACTGTTAACAATTTTCTTTGGATTTTTTGTTCAAACTAGAAATGGGACGACATTTATTGCTACATTTTCATGGATCAATCAAAGTATGTTTGTCCTCTCCTACTAAGATCTTGGGATTTGCAAGGAGATGAACTAGCAGAGCGTCACAATAATTGTTTGCAAATGTTTTTTCCTAGTAACGTGCATGGAACATAATTCTCTGAAAACTGGGGTCATTAAAGCTATGGAGTTTAAGAACTGAGATTGAAGTTGATATGATTTTCATTCACATGAGTGATGCTTCTCTTAGGAGAAAATGTGATGTATAGACTAGAGAACTAGGTCATAGTCGAGGTAGATGGTGTTGGTGAGGGTAACATAGGTGTTTAATGTCCATGGTTTGTGTTTACAAAGTTGCATCACCATGTACTAAACCAAACCTTTGACATCCACTATGGGGGCATGCCACCATGTCCCCTGGTCTCATAGCCAATTGGGATAGTGGAAACACCCCACCTTTTTGCTCAAATAACACCCCATCTAAGATATTTATGTAAAATAATAATAAAAATAAAAGCAATATATGATTTAAGATAATAAAATAAAAAAATTAGCAATATAGGTTAACATTATAAAATAAGAATTACTTTTTA